>JAEQML010071243.1:0-16270 GCA_016904865.1 Pissodes strobi
CCAGACTTTGTACTTTGGTGTTCTCCAGCCTGGGGGAGGACGATGGGATTTGATGGGCCATATCCCATGGCAACTCGGAATGGCGGGGGCGTCACTACCCGTAATCAAACTCCTCTCACCAGTTTGACGTTCCTGCCTTGGAAAAAATTGTTTAGGTTGTAAAGAAATAATTTATTCTAATGACGAGTGTACTGTACCCAGTAAAATTGTATGCGTCAGTGATTACTTAACTCACCTAATTCGAGGTGCTTTGAAAACACCTTCAAAGCTTGTGTTTCAATTTGCTATTGATTCCTTTAAAACATTTAGTTTGCTTTTGTCAGCCGAATATGAAAGAGAGTTCTCTAGCAATTTACAGAGATCCATTGTCAAAAAACTAATCATTTTAAAATCGGAGCACATCATTATTGAAAATTGTAAAGAATGCCAGACATGCAACATATCTTTTCAAAATATCGTTTATAAAATGGCTCACATTTTAACCAACATATTTTTAAATAATTATTCAAAAATAATATCAGATGCCGTAAAGGAAGTTAATAATCCACGGAGAAATAGGAAATTAAAAACATTTAATGTCATTAATGTCAATAATTAAAATAATTTAGGTTACCTATCCCTTATTCCTTATTTTTGTTTTGATACGTATCATGGTAACGTTTTTATAATTAAACGACGAATTAAATGTAATTTTTGTATTATTTTTCTGATTCTTTTGACATTGTGAAGAAGTGTTTTAAAATATGTTGATATGTTGCACAAAAATGTTTAAAAACCGACGTACATAATATAGGTAAAAATCGCACCCGGATGATCAGCTGATATTTATAACCTTGCGGCCTCTAATTTCCCGTAGGCCACGGTTCTATATATGTTCTGTATGATATTTACGCATATACCACATACTTATTTCATTTTTGGATATGCTCAGCATATGCGAAACATATCATTTTGTTTACTGGGGAGTAAGTAATGATATTCGATATATAATGTTTAATTTTTGATCATAACCTAAACCTTGCAAAATGTTAACAGTGAACCACACTTCGGTTCACTGTGTACTACTGGTTCACTGTTAACATAGAAGGTATGACTTAGGAGAAATAATTCGATATGCATTTTTATTTTTCGTATTCACGTTTTTATTAAAACATTTTTTTGTTTTAGTATGGACCGTAGAAAGAAAGAGCGCAGTATATGAAAACACACGCAAGAGCAAATAAAGAGAGCACTTGCTCTTAAAGCCGATGGTTTAAGTTTAAGATAAGCTGCAGAAAACGTGGGAATTCAATAACCTACATTTCGAAGCTATTTTTTAAAGCAAAAACAATTTGGCGATGCAGCCAAACTTATCCCAAACTACGAGGTGAACAAGATTTTACGGACGACCAAGAGCGAGCATTGATAGAATATCTGGTCGAATGTGCTTATGCATTCTATGGCATAACAAATAAGGATTGCCGTACCATTGCCTACGAAATGGCGAAGTATAATAAGATTCGGATGCCTGCTTTTTGGATCAAGAACAAAATAGCTGGTGCTGAATGGTTTCGTTCGTTCCGAACTAGGCATCCTACACTTGCACTGAGATCTACAGAACGTTGTAGTTTGGCCAGAGCAACCGTTCCAATGTTGAAAAATTCTTTAACAATTTTTACAATGTCTTACAACGCCACCCATCTTTTGCCGATGGAACCGGAAATTTTAATTTAGATGAAACCGCATCCACTACAGTACAAAAGCCTCAAACAGTCTCGCACCCAACGGTATAAGATGTCTCGCAAAAGTAACTAGCGGAGAAAAAGGCACCTTGGTCACTACTTGGAGTATGATAAGTGCAACTGGCCAAAGCTTGCCTCCGGCTTTAGCCAGATAGCACACCACATCTCAAAGACGTGTGTATGTCCATATTATGCCTGAACGTCTGAAGACCTAAACACGACATCTTTAATACATCTTTCAGAAGGCGTCTTAACCCATTAGTGCTTAGCGTTACATATATGTAACAGTAAAGTAGCGCCATCTAAATACGTTTCACTTCACGCGGGTCGTGTTATTTTTATTTTTAACACGTCATTTCATGTCGGAAGGCTTTAGCAGTCAGACCTGTGTTGTCTTGAGGTTTTAGTTTGCGAGTGTCTTGGAGTGGCGATCTATTAAATTTGGAGAAAATAAAAAACGCAAGAAATTATGGACTTTGTCGATGAAAAGTAAGTACAGTTTTTTATTTTTTAGATTAAAGTAGAGATTTGTCCAAAAATAGTATAAGTATACACATATAAATATTTGGTGGTATCGCCAGTAGCAATATAGCAACATAACTGTGTTGCTATGAATATTGTTGTTACATATATGTAACGCTAATGTTAGCATATTTCCCTATTTTTGTTTTATTCTGATCTGTTTTGTTTTTATTGTAGTGCATTTAAAAAATATTAATTTTTTAAACTAGTATACAGGCAGTCCCTGAGTTAATTTTATTTTTTTTATTTCAGAAGTCTTGCTGAAATACTTCAGAGGGGACTGACTGTTCAAGAAGCAATTGATATTGCCTTTGGTGAAGTGGATGGGATAAATGTTTCCGTAGAGGCGATTTATATAGCGCCAACGGATCCAGCTACCCTTACAGGTGAAGATTCCGGAGATGAAGACGAGGGCGGAAATTTTGACAACTTGAACAGACGGCAGTTAGTTGCAGGTGCAGAAATTAGGACTGCTGAAGGTACTTCACTGATGGAGGACATTGCTGCGGAACAATAGGAATAGAACGAAAATGACGTTTCTCCGGCTCATACGTTATATCCAAAAGCTGGATCCGAGACTGGATTTCGGGAGATTTTACATATAACGAAAAGGGGTTTCCCGAAGCAGACTATTCACTGTTCAGAAACAAGTCAGTTGTTGATTTCTTTGAAATGTTTCTGGACGATGAATTAGTACAATTTCTAGTTCAGGAAGCTAACAAATATGCACTCTTCAAGAACCAACCGATCCAGGGGTGCCGCCGGATGAAATTAGACGTTTCATGGCAATATTGATCCTTAGCGGTTACAATGAACTCCCTACCAAAAGGATGTATTGGGAACAGAGCCTGGACACCAGGAATGAACTTGTTTATAATTCCATGAGACGTAGCAGATTTGAGCAAATTCTGAGATTCCTGCATTTAGCTTCAAATGAAAATATTGATAAGAATGATAAGCTCTGGAAAATAAGGCCATTTGTAAGTAAAATAAAGGATAGGTGCAGAAAGTTATTTGTGCCCGAAAAAGATTTAGCCTTTGATGAGAGCATGGTGAAATACTACGGTAAGCACAGCTGTAAACAGTTTTTAAGGGCAAAGCCAATTCGATTCGGCTAGAAGCTTTAGTGCCTAAATACCGTTATGGGCTATTTGATTGACTTTGAGATATATCAAGGAAAATCCGTAACCCCTGATTTTGTCATAAAAAGAAACTTCGGAAAGGCTGCAGCACCTTTGGTGAAAATGATAGAGGAGCTACCAACAAATCTGAAATCCTATCCATTTTCCTTTTACTTCAGCAATTTATTTACCACCTTCGGTTTATTGTCTTATTTACGCATAAAAGGATATGGACGCTACAAATAAATATGGTGTCAATCCTGTTACAGGCGTTAAGCGATATTCTCAAAAAGACAAAAAAAACACATACAGGTTAATCGTTCCTCTCTACTTGCAGAGTATAACAAAAAAATGGGTGGAACTGATCGAATGGATCAAAATGTTGGACAGTACAGAATTCAAATAAGAAACAGAAAATGGTACTGGGCTTTGTTTACATGGCTTCTTGATGTCTCAATCAACAATGCATGGTGTTTGTGTTGAAAATCTACAGATTCCCAGATGTCCCAAATAGACTTCAGAAGAGCAATTGTGCAAACTTACCTGAAAAGGTACTCATCAGCTCCCAAAGGTACGGGCAGAATGCCATCTCTTTTGTCTCATGCTCAAGGAGTAACCGACCAAATAAGATATGATAGAATGAATCAACTCGTGGAAAAAATTCCAAACGATAAGAGAAGACGATGTGCTGGAAGCTTATGTAAAAGCTCTACACGAACACAATGTAAGAAATGTGACGTAGGACTGTGTCTTGACTGTATCCATTTCTTATCGCGCAAAAAAAAATAATCACAATTTTTAAAACCGTTATAATTTATGGCTTATAAGATTTTCAATAAAACCGTCCTAAGTTACATTTTGATATTTTTTGCATACATCTTATACTGAGTGACCCAAAAATCATAACTCATAATTTTTTGCTTTTCTATAATATATTATGATGTAATCATATTAGTTTTGCATCAAAAACAAAAAAAAAATTATCTGAGCACTAATGGGTTAGGTTGATTTAGATGAACGTTTTTAAGACGTTTTTCTAAAGCCTTTATCAATCTTTCTGAAATTATAGAAAATATGCATCCAAAATCAAGTAGGTGTTGTGAAGTAGGAATGGTAACTAGGTAGGTACCTATCTAAATTTTAATTAGAATTATCTATATCGGAATAAATAGAAATCCACTCAGATTTTGTTCTCAGAAGTTCCCTTGCTTTTCATAAATATCTTTCAACCCTCTCAGTCTCCCTTACGAGCACCTTGTATTTGTTGATTCTTGACCTTGAACAAACAAAATGGACAAAAGTAAAAGTTGCCGTTTATATGTATTTTATCCGAAATTTGGGTATTTTGGTAATGTTTGTAGGTGTATTGCAATTATTAATGATATGTGGCAATTAAAGTATCAGAAAAGCTGTTTAATGGAAATTGCTTTATACTCTTCATTATACATGTAACAAATAATTTAATTTTTATTCGCACGCATTTCTATTTATAATCGAAATTTTTTATTTCATTTTCAATTTATGCAATAATTTTTCATAAAATCGCATGATTTTTTTAGTGGTTCCTCTTTTTTTTAACTAGTTTGATCACTTTTTGCGAGTAAAAGTTGTTATTTTGTCATTAATCAGAACTCTTTACGTTTTTCATGTGGCAATACTGGTTCTGTGTTGCAAGTTGGAGCGGCCATTTTCCCATTTTAAAGCGTCACCGGCACTGGCTGCCCGGCGTAAACTGTTGTTCATTCTCGATAAAATTTGATTTCGGCTTGTGAATTTGTGAAATATAATAAATCTCTGATAGCTTGTATTACTTTGTGGTTTGTATCATTACGTTTATCGTGCGGAAAGTATCGAAACAGAGGTCGAAAGTCGAAACGTTTACTTCGGTTGCAGGTTGCACCATTGTTAAGAAAACTGCACAGGCTGAGGGCCTCATATCGCAGAAGAATCAATTAAAATCACATTAAACATGTAACATTTTATGGAAAAATGGTTTTAAAATGAGTTCGTCTTTAAGATATAAATACGTCTTTAAAATGTCATACAAATAGGTCTTTAAAATGTCATATAAATACGTCTTTACGACGTTGTTTTTTGTAATATTCGATGTCCTAAAGATGTCTTAAAGTATTTTAGTTAAAGACAACGCAAGGCGTTGTGCTGTTAGGGTAGTTTTCCCAAGAGTCCATTTCAAAAGTCATATGTTGAAAGGGGCTCCTCCATCTGGCACCCCAGTGGTTGGATGAACGCGGACCTGTTTGTTGAAGTTATGAAGCATTTCATCAACTAACGAAAACTCGTCCTTACTTATTCTTAATAATCTTGAATCACACCTTACAATAGAAGCTTTAGACTTAGCAAAGTTAAACGGTGTGACTATACTTACATTGCCTCCACATACTACCCATAAAACATAGCCTCTTGATGTTGTAGTAATGAAACCCTTCAAAGAATATTACAATGCAGCAATGGATTCGTAGGAGAGGCTTATCAAAAAACTTTGACACCGTCCGTGATTACCAATGCGTTTAGAACAACGGGAATATACCCGTTTGACCGGCACGTCTTTTCTGAAATAGATTTTCTACCCAGCTTGCTCACCGATAGGCCAGATCCAAGCGATAGGTCATTAATATATCATAGAGAACGAACGTGGTCACCGATAGGCCAGATCCAAGCAATAGGTCATTAATACATCATAGACAACGAACGTGAAAAAGAAGACAGTCCATCTGGCAGTGAAACAGGTTCTGCTGGAAAGCGTGGAGAACAACCTTCCATGTCAACTGGTGCTGGCACAAGTTAGTCAGTTGAAATTGAAGAAACTGGTGCAAATAGCCCACAAATATCCACATCGAGTGAAGACGTGCCAAGCCTTGGAACTGGGAAAGCATTTTTCGCCAAAAGACTTCCGCCAACCTTTACGAGCAGCTGCCAGAAAAAATCGAAAAAAAAAAGGAAAAAGCTTAATTGCCACTGATACACCGGAGAAAGATCAATTAGCAATGGAGAAACCAGCAAAAAAACTAAGGTTCCAAGTAAAACAAAGCTCATCTTCTGATTCAGAATCTTCTGTACTTTTGCAGATACAGTGATATACCAGATAGTGAAGAATTGAATGTTCTTACATTCGAAATGGCAGAAATCCAGTACCAGAAGATTTTGTTGTAGTGGAATTCCAAGCAAAGAAGAGCTGCGTTTATTACATTGGGAAAGTTTTGGAAGTAAACAATGATGAGTTTTCGGTCAGCTTCTTGAGGAAAAAATCATATGGAAACATTTGTTATATGCCATTGGTAACATACATAGCTTCTGTTAAAAAGACTGACATAAAGGCAATCTTACCGTCGCCACAAGTCAACGGAAGCACTTCCAGGTAAAATTCATATTTTGCCTTTGGTGTAGACATGAGTTCTCTTAACATTCGTTGATTTTTTGCTTATCCTACCTAACTACCAGTGCCTTCGGAATGTAAAATGTTACGTTTATTTATATAGTTGTTTATTTGAGTTATTTTTAATAAAAGCTTTCTTCTGGAACGTGTTTTGTTGCTTTCTTCTTGTTTTTCTTTGATTCACTGTGAAATTCACAGGTGGATCACTGTGTGCACGTCATAGTACATTGTGAACCACTTTCAAGCTTTTTTAAATACATTTTTAGTCTACTCAAAATATTTTTTTCTCCGATTGACAGCAAATATTAATTTTGCAGACCCATATCAATCAGCAAAGTATTACTTTTTCTGTCCAGGCAGCAAAGTAAGTACTTTGCTGCCTAGGCAGCAAAGTGATTAGTCTCCATGGGAATAAAACGTCTAACATAAGTTGTCAAACTATAATTATTATGGACATATACATTTCCATAGCAACCAACCGTTCCAACAATTGCGATTTCTATCAAATTTTGTCTTAATTTATCACTACAGGAAAAATAAAAAGATTGTGGGAATTGTAATAATTTGCAAATATACAATATACATATAATAAAATAATAATAAATAATAATAAAAGATTTATTTGCCAATACAAAGTACAGAGGTTCAAATTAAATACAAGTAGATACTAACTTAAGATATTGACAAAAAGGAGGAGTGAAAATCAATTTTAAAAAGATGCTAGTTCATCCCCCTGGAAGAGAAAAAAAAACAACAAATCCATGCGTGGCGAGTAAAACCATACCTGATTGCAAAAAAAATACACATATAAAAAAAAACAATGATACATAATAACCTGAAATAAACTATGGAAGGTCACTGAGTGTCATTCAGTAATAAATATTTATATGTCGCTTTAAACCGACTAGGAGATAAAATTTTTAATTGCTCCGGAATGCCATTGTAGAGCATATAGACATTATAAGAAAAACTTCTTTTAAAAAAACTTGTTCTATATATAGGCGGAGATATGTAGCCTCGGTACCGGAGATTTAGCGAATGTACATCAGTTCGGTATTTTATTTTACGAGACAAATACGAGGGACGTTCGGATCGTATTATTTTGTGGAACAGTGTAGCAGAGTGCAACTTCCTTCTATTTTCCATAGAGAGCCATTTTGCAGCACCCAGATTATGAGATACTGGCTGATGACGACGGACACCATAGATAAATCGCAAACATGACTTTTGGGCACGCTGGATTCTGTCCAAGTCGACCTTATCCAGACATGGGCCGTACACTACGTCCGCAAAATTGAAATGACTAAGCACGAGAGAGTCTGTTAATTGTATTTTTTGAGATTTGGATAAAAGATGTCTATGAGGAAACAGTTTTTTTAGATTTGCATAGGCGCGTTGAATGCATTTATTAACGTGAGGTTTGAACCTTAAAATCGAGTCGAAAAACAAACCTAAGTTTCGACATTTTTGTGAATAAGGAATATCGTTACCACCCATTTTAATTTTCATATCCTGACTCAAGTTAGGTCTCCCAAAAATTAAATAAGTAGATTTAGATGAATTAATTAATAGGTTATGTTTCTGCGAAAATTCAAACAATGCAGCTAGGTCATTATTTAATTTATTTTGAGCCAAATGAGTTTCGTTAGGTCCAAACGAAATATATAGCTGTGTGTCATCGCGTATAGATGAATCTGGCAGTAATTTATGGAATCAATAATATTGCTAGTGTATATACAAAATAAAAGCGGTCCCAGAATGGAACCTTGAGGCACGCCAAAAGTCTGCTTTTCCACCTTCGAAGCACCCTTATCCGTCTCCACAAACTGAAGTCTATCGTTAAGATAGCTACTCATGAGCGCAACAGCCGCACCACTAAACCCAATGTAGTGAAGAATTGACAGAAGCAGCCCATGATCCACTCTATCAAAAGCTTTACTAAAGTCAATAAGTACAAGTACCGTTGCCTTTCCCCTGTCAATCGCGTGAATAATATCATCCGTTACATGCAAAAGAGCAGTGTTGCAGCTATGTCCCTCTGTGAAACCTGACTGGATTTGAGGCAAAACATTATGCAATCTTAAATATTCATTTATTTGAAAATTTATAATTTTTTCCATAACCTTAGATAAAACGGGCAGAATACTTATATGCCTTAAATCATTGTAGTTTTCTACGTTTTGCTTTTTAGTAATTGGTAAAATTTTTGAGATTTTCCATAAATCAGGAAAAGTATTCTCCAGAAAACAAGAATTAATGATATTAGTAATAAAAGGAAGGATTCTATTAATACAGAGTAATATCATATCTAGGTTCAATTCATCTGCCCCCGTAGCCAAAGACTTTATATTTAGCAAGCATTCTTTAACTACATCATCTGAAACAGTATGAAAGTAAAAAGTTGAAGAGATACCATTTTTTATATTATTTTTATAGAAGTCATTAAGTTGTTCATCTGTGGAGGGAGTTTTATTTACATTTAAAAGGTGTTTATTTATTTCGTTAGGATTATTAAAACTATCTGGTATAGAACTGAATCCTTTTTTAGAATGTATATGTAAATCATTTAGTTTTCTCCAAAAAAACTTTGAGTTGTTTACATTAACATTAATTGTATGCTGGAGGTACTGCCTCTTCTCCTGCCTTATCGCTAAATTGGTTTGATTTCTTATTTGCTTATAGAAATTCCAACTAGCAGTGGTTTTAGTTTCTTTATACTTGTAAAAAGCTTTATTTTTCAAACGTATCATATTTCTTACTGTATATGTGAGCCAAGGTGGCTTTCTAGTTTTCAAACTTACTTCCTTCGGGGGTGCAAGGGTGTCAAAAATATTAATCAAAAAGTTGTTCAAAGCTGCGATTTTATCATTAACTGTGCTCATGTATATAATATTTTCGAAAGGAGCTAAATCCAAAAAATTGTTAAGAAGTTCTTTATCAATATTTTTTAAATTTCGAAATTTAATTGTCTCAGTCTGTTTATGACATTTGTTGGAGATAAAGCAGTAAGTCAGAAAATGATCAGACAATCCCTCATCCTTAACCCCTGAATCAATATTTATTTCTCCCTTCGACACCAAAACAACATCCAATAAAGTGGCGCTACTTTTTGTAACTCTAGTTGGCTCCATTATGACTTGTTGCAAATTAAGTGATTCTATATAGTCATAGAAGGTGATGGTGTGCTGGTCTGTCAAATTTAATAAATTTAAATTAAGATCACCCCCGCAAAAAATTTCGGATGGTTGAAAATCAGATAATCGTTTTTCAAAAACCCCAAGAAAGTCAGAAACCACACCTCTAGGAGGTCTATAAAAAACGCCAACAACGTATTTCTTTTTAAGGATATTCATTTCGACCCAAATCTCTTCAAGGATTGCATCCGATAAAACATGACAAATGGAAAATTGTAAATTGTTTTTTATGTAAAGTGCTACACCCCCACCTCTAGAGGATCTGTCTGATCTTACTACACTGTATCCATTCAAGTTTACGATATCATCCGGTATATTTATCCCTAACCAAGTCTCCGAGAGACCCACTACGTCATATTGACCTTGTTCGACGATGGTTTTGAAATCAGAAAAATGAGACACAAGTGACCTTATGTTAAGAAAGGCAACCCTAAAATTCTTCATGATTTAATTAATCAGGCATGGTTAATTAATGCAGCTATATAGAAATAAGCAACAATTACACGAGGAAACAATATGTAGAGAAAAGAATATATGTTTATATATGTATCGTCCAATGTGAGCAGATCTAAAAGTTTATAGGTTCCAATTTTTTACTCTGAGACATTAGCAACGTCATTTTCGTTTTTGATCCAGATCTTCTTATTGTTTACTTTTGCATGTATTTTGCCACCTGATGTCCACACCGCAGTTTTGCCCAGTTTCTCCTTGGCCAGGGCCAGAAGTTCGTACCGGAGTTTCGTAAGTTCCTCCATTATCACCAACGTGCTTCCTTTTAAATTCCTTTTGCTATAGAAAACAGCATTTCGTTCCAGCATATTATTGAACGTAACTACTATGGGCCTATTTTTGTTGGGTCTAACTGGGCCTAGGCGATAGCTGTTTACGGGAGTTATGTTCTGAAGGCCAAGTTTTGACTCTAACATATGGGCAACAACTTTGTTTAGAGATTCACTGCCAGAGCCGTTCTTCTTCTCAGGCAAACCGTATAACCTCAATTGACAGAGTTTGGTATTTTGTTCAAGTTCATCAATTTTTGTCTTCATATCCTCGTTTTCTTTTGTTAAGTCCCCCATCTGAGATTCCAAGTTGTTAACTTTTAAAGAAATTTTTTCCAGTGTATCGTTGATGCTTTGCGAGATCTTGTCGGAAATACTTTCTACCAGTTTGTTTATAAATTTTTGGTCAGATAAGGAACTGTTTACAATATCACGGACGATATCGGATGACAAGGCCTTGAGTTCGTTTTTTTGACGCTCCGTAAAAACCATTGTATTAATTGTGTGTGAGTAGCTATTAGACCTTTTTTTGTTGGATTCTTAACCAAACCAACGTTGTTGTCTAGACGAAATCTTGAAGCACTATATAACTAGCGCTGGTAAAAAAAAATCAGCGAAATACTTGCAGTTTAAACCACTAAAAACTTAATATTTTAACGGAACCAACAAACACGTCTACTCTCCACGCGGCATAATAACTGTAGATATCATTATAAACAATCGGAGAAAAAATTATATGTTCAACTCGGCAGCAAAGTAGATTGACTGCCTTAGCTGAATTCATAGCCGAGCGTAGCGGCAGTCAATCTACTACTTTGCTGCCTAGTAAAACAAATAACTATTCTAGGCCAAGCAGCGTAAATAATACAACCTAAACTAAATTGTGGTTAAGTGTGCAGCTGTTCTAGTAACAAATGTTGCAAATACAGCACCTAAAATCAAAATTGGTTCACTGTTGGACATTTTACCCTATTCAAAAGAATGGCTTCATTAAAGGCTAATATGCTCCAGATAAGAGAAGACCTGCAAATGATATTTAGCACACAAAATACTGAAAAACTGATTTCAGGAGTTTTTTCAATTTCCCATTGACAACAAATGAGCATCTACAAGAAGATAATGAGTACCTCAATGATGAGGAAAATTTCAAGAGTGCAGTAAGTTTTCTTTTAAATCTTTTACTTTATTATTTCAACAAAAAAATGTGTTTTACAAGCTTCTGCAAATTTGAGACTATAGATTTAGTAACAGTCAATTATTTTCTTGGTTTGGAATTCAGAGTAAAACAATTATCAATGATATATCATATAAGATTTGTTGGTTGTCATCCTTTTTCTTTAGTCACGAATGCGACATCCTCAAATGATAATTGACCCACTGGTGAGGTTTTAGTCAATTGGATTGGTCTGAATTAATTTGGGTCTGATTTTGGTGCAATTCGGTTTAATCTGCCAATTAAACTTATTATTTAGCCTCAGATCATTAAGAATATGGTTTAAAGATTATGATTTTCCACTACTACTCGTAACAGTTGATAAGAAAATAGTTCAAAAACTATTCTGATTTTTAGGTGAAACAAATGGCAAAGCTCGGTGGAAAAGATACTTATGAATTTGTAAGATGTTTTCAAGAAACCATTTCAGATGGGTTGTCTAGAAACTTTACAATGCTGGTACCAAGGACAAGAAAGCTTTTTTAAAAACATTTTTAGTCTATTTAAAATATTTGTCTAGGCCAAGCAACGTAAATAATACTGACAAACAACCTAAACTAAAGTGTGGTTAAGTGTGCAGCTGTTCTAGTAACAAATGTTGCAAATACAGCACCTAAAATCACTGTTGGACAGTTTACCCTATTCAAAAGAATGGCTTCATTAAAGGCTAATTTGCTCCAGATAAGAGAAGACCTGCAAATTATATTAAGCACACAAATTTTCCAGGAGTTTAATAGAATTTATTTAGGTCTGCGTCTAATTTTCACTTGTATTTATTTTTAAGCTGCTTCAGAAGAACACTTGGGGTGGATAAAAAATCTGTGAAAGTCGCGATCAGAAAATGGGTAAGGAGAGCCAACGAAAGACATCAATCGAAATTGAAAGCTGCCAATTAAATGAATAACAAATAATATGACAAATTTAATGCGAATAAGATATTAATATAATTTTAAGTTCTATAAATATATATTTTTAATTTTAAACCTGCCCATAATTGTACTTAAATCGTCCAAAAAAAAATCCAAATAGGTAGAGGTGGGAGGGGTAATACCGTACAGCGGATAATACCGTACACGAGATTTTTACTATTAAAATAGCTTAACATCTTCTCTTACTTTAATCGACAGCTCCCACTCTTTCCTTATCGGCAACGAGTGTCTGGCAGTGTTGCCAGAACTACGGATCAATCTGTAGATCTGCGGATTTCAAGTGTATTCTACGGACGTACGGATTCTTTTCCGATAATACGGATAAATTTAAAATTACCTATTGCCATCGCTTGACGGGCTCACAGCTGGCGCCGGCACTGTAACCACGAAGCGTGGGGAGCGGAGAGCAGAGCGGTCTGAATGAGGTGATCCAGGCTGCATTTGATTTGACGGTCGAAGCACTCCTAGTATTAAGCCCCCCATACACGTGTGAACAATTTGCGCAAATTTGGTGTTTGTACAAACAGTTTGACCGTCTATGGGACTTGTTTGACGTGTATGGTACGGTTTGTGCAAACTTTGGGTTAGTCAACTCCTGCTCCTAGACACTGTCAGGCAGTTTCCTTTCTATTCCGATGGGTGAAAACGTAGTTTCGGTAATTTTTTTTTAGTTTGTTGCAATTTACCTCTCCAATATGGCGACAGATGATGAACAGCGGGAACTTTGGAGAGAGTTTATTGCAGTGTATCGTGATTTACCTGACGTGTGGAAGGTGAACACTGACGGTTATAAAGATAGACATAAGAAGGACGCGGCGTATAAAATAATCGTTGATAAAATGAAGGAAATTGAACCCAGTGCAGATAGGGCAAGTGCACGCGCCAAAATCAATTCATTCCGCACTGCCTACAGAAGAGAAATGAAGAAAGTGAAGCAGAGCATAAAATCAGGTGGAGGAACAGACGACGTGTACGTGCCAAGTTTGTGGTACTTCGACGAGCTTGACTTCAGAAACCAGGAAACTCAAATTCAAGGAACTTCGACAATGGACGAAACTGAATTTATTGAAGGAAATAACGAAACGAAGGTACGTACAATTTTTGTTCATATTTTCTATTGTTTTTTCATACATTCAAATACAAATTCATTATTATACAAAATCAGAATATCTCATACAAACAATTATTTGAATATCTTGTCCTGCCAAGAGACAGCACCTTGCTCGCTATTGAAGTAATTTAAGAAGTTAAGACGTACTTGTTTGGAAGATACTGGGGTATTTCTGCCTAGAAGCTGTTGCAATGGAAGTAATTGTCCATCCGAATCAGCATTTATGATCTCCTCTGTAGTTGTGTTCTCAATTTCAAAACCACCTAGGTCATACAAATCATATTTCTTCATTTTTTGAAAATTATGTAAATGAGTACACGCAAGAACTATCAAGCTTATTTTTTCCGGGCTCAAATTGATTTCTCCCAAAAATATTCTGAATCGAGATGCTAGTATTCCGAACGCTTTCTCCACAATGCGACGAGCGCGAGATAGCCTGTAATTAAATATTGCTTGTTCTCGGGTCAGGTTTTTTTCGACTGATTAGGTTGTCCATAAGAGGAAATGTCTCCCACCAAAACGTATGGCTGTTTCATTTCACTGCCAGGTAAATTATCAGGTTGAGGAATATAATTGTTATTCACGAGTCGCCTATAAAATTCTGTATTGGAGAACACACCCCCATCGGAAACTCTTCCATTGGTTCCTACATCGATCGTTATAAATTCATAATTGGCATTAACCACAGCCATCAACACAACACTGAACGAATTCTTGTAGTTGAAATAGTAGGAGCCACTACCTGGTGGTTTGCGGATGCTGATATGCTTCCCGTCGATAGCTCCGATGCAGTGGGGAAAATTCCACCTTCTCTCAAACTGTCCGGCAATAACCTTCCATTCATTCTCACTTGCTGGAATCTGCAACAATTCAATTTTTATTACTATTTAATTTAATAATTTCATTTTATTACAATAACTTCAATAATTTCAATTGATAAGTACTTTCATGACTACATAGATATTTCCATTTGTTTCAGGTCGCAGAAGACAGTTCTCAAACATCCCAACCCGAGCATACACCTACACGTAAAAGATCGAGGAAAAATGAGGACAGTGACGAAAGTAAAAGGACTAAACTATTGTCTATGACCTGCGAACGTCTTGAAAAACTCTCCTCAGACGCTCAGATCATAGCAAAAGAGTGGGGTGTAGAGTATGCGAAAATTTCTGCAAGTCAGCAACTTTACGCTAAAAAAAATCATTAATGACATTCTTTTCGAAGAACGACTGGGCAACCTTCATAGATATTCATTCGCCATAAATAATCCACCTCAGTCATTCACCACTTCCAATCATCCTCAAGACATTCATCCACTTGGCTACATTCCATTCTCACATGCCCGTTCAGCCCCATCGACTCCATTCAACTCGTACCCCCCGATTCCATCACCATCACCTTCAAACGTTTCCACTCAATCTGACTCATCGCAATGCTTCAACATGCGTGCCTCAAGACAAGTGGATCAGATACATGAATCAAAACAGCAACCAGTTCAATATTCATCAATTCAAGACCTTCTTCATGATGATCAGTTTAATTGACCAAACATTATCAGGGTTTCTTTCAAACAATATTGTTGTTTCTGAAAAATAAATGCGGCTTATTTTAAGTACTAACTATTTTATTTACTCACTTTTATTAATCCTTTCAAAACGTGGATGAGAGCGTTACAAGTTTCCACTATTATTTTTCCAAGTGTTTGAGCTGCGATGGCAGTTTGAAATTTCAGTTCTTCAAAGGAGGCACCGCTTATTAGGTATCTCAAAATGGCCAACAATCTCAGTTCTGGAGATATTGCGTCTCTCATCACCGTGTTGTTTTTCACTATGAGGGGTGTCACCATTTCGAGTAGCTCGCTGAACGAAGCTGTGTCCATTCGAAGGTAGTTTTTGTAGTCTGCAGCTGACGTTATTTTGAGCTCAGTGACCAGGCGGTCATGACTGAATTCGTTCCTGTTCTGGAGCCAACTCTTGACCCACACTCTTCGCTTTCTTTTTCTTTTAATTATTCGTTTCTCAGCCACTAGGGCCAGAATAATGGCGGCACAGCGATCGTCCGCATCTGACATGTTCAACGAACAACAATACAAATCGAATGTATGTTTGCGCAATAGGTTGCTACGTGTATGTGCTAGCGTATGTACAAACACCGAGTTTGCGCAAATTGTTCGAACGCGCATGGGAAGCTTTATGACTGTCTCCCTCGCTCTTTCTTCGGTAAAGGCGACCTCAAAGAAAGACAGAAACATAACAAGCATACTCGGAGTACTCCGAGCGTAAAATC
>JAEQML010071244.1:0-16267 GCA_016904865.1 Pissodes strobi
GTGTTTGTGTACATAATAATATAGTTAATAAAAATATATAAACTGCTACAGTTAAAAATAAATACATGAAAAATATAGTCATGGATGTCAGGAAAATGTAATGTCCACAGGTTTTTGTTCAAGTAGGTTTCGATTAATATTCAAACTCTGCTGGTTAAGATCCTATTATATTTAACCCTTTAACGGGCAAAATTATTCTCAATATATTTTATATAAAAAACACAAACTAAGCAGTCTCCTGAAGATACTGGACGACAATATGCGGCTAACATTCGACATTTATTCTATTTTCACCCCCATATTGCCCGGTAAACCATGTTACCAGGGACCTTTATAGACCAAATATATTACTAATGATCCCTGGTACAAACGGGGTACCACATTATAAAAACAAATATTCATATTGCGGTAAAATCAGAATATTTTAAAATGATATACTCGATGCATTTCTAACTGATTTATTTATAATAAACTGAACAAAACATATTGTTTGGCAAATAAACACAAACAACAAAACAAAATAACACAAATAACTAAGTGATCTAACTTCTAACGACTAGCTGATAAAACTAGTCAACAAAACTAAACAAAACATGTAATTATTTGATAAAAAAAAAACAATGTATGCACAGTCAACAAAACTAGTCACTATGGTAAAGACCAAAACATTCGACGCATAAAGCAACTAGGCACTCATTGCACATATAAGAACTTCTTTTTTGAATACCGAATTTACTGCATTGTTGGCATCTTCTTTTTGTGGTTTTCACTGGAAAATGTGAAGCATTTCGAACATGATTTCTTATTGGTAATGGACCGGGTCTTTTCCTAACTGTAAAATTTCCGATAAGTTGATCAGCAAGAAAGCTTCTAAACTTTAGGTGACTCATTGGTTTTTTTGTTAGATTGCTTTTTTTAAGAGTTTCTTTGTAAATTATATATGAATTGACAATGCTAGAATCGATAAAATAATACAGGAGTTTCATCCACCACCTCCTACTTTTCCAACTTACGCAGTATGACTCAAGCCTTTGGTCAAAGCGATAGACGCCTCCCATGAATTTGTTGTAATCAACAATGGATTTTGGGCATGTAACAGTCTCTCTATCACCAGTTCTCTTTGTGCGAACACTTGTCCAGTATCTGCGGCATGGTGCATATTGCTACAAACTGTTACAGACTTAGTTCCTCGGTCCTTCCACTTGACAACAGAAATCTCTTCACAAATTGCAAAATCCGACTGACCCATTGCAATATTTTTATCTTCAATCAATTTTCCTTTTGGAAAATGCTTTCTTGCTTGGCGAATAGTTCCACATCCAAATAATGATCTGTCTGCTAATTTTTTCATAAGTGGACTTGTTGTGAAAAAATTATCAAAAAAGGCACAAAAACCTTTGTTTTCCAAAGTTGCAAGCAATTTCAAAATAACTCGTTCTCCTAGAGTGTCTGTCCCAGCCTGCTCTTTCCCTTGATATATGTCAAAGGCGTATAAGTAGCCTGTCTCCGAACAAGCCAATGCCCACACCTTGAAGCCTCTTTTCACAGGTTCATGGGCATGTACTGTTTAAGGCTTGTACGGCCTTTGAAACCTACCATGCTCTCATCTATAGCCACGTTTCTACTTGGAGTGAAAGATTCAGAATATACCTTCGTGAAATGTGAGATCAATGGACGAATTTTGTACAGTTTGTCAAAGTTAGGCGTCCCACGAGCTGGCATATTCTGGTTATTATTTAGATGCAAGCATCGGAGCACTTTTGAAAATCTTTTTATGGGAAAAACTTCTGTTATCCTCTCTTTGTAAAAATTTCGATCACGTGACCAATATAGCCTCAGTGAAGGCAGATGGTCGAATCCCATTATGATAAGTACTCCTAAAAAAGCTTTCAATTCATCCACGGTAAGATTTAAATTTATTTTCATTTGTTCAGCATATTGATTTGATTGTTGAACAAAGTATTCAAAAAAATTTTGAGTAAACATGATTTCAAAAAAATCTATTGGCCTTTCAAATTCGACCTGAAAATAAAATGGTCTTATTACTTATTCGGATAAAGTGAACAATACATTACTATACCTGTACTTTGGGGCCTGTTTCCTCCGAGAAATTAAAATGTATGTATCTTGTAGGGGGTACAGAAGTTTTTGACCAAACGGAAAACTCCTCAATATCTTCTTCTACTTCATCTAGGTCGTCGTCACTGTCAAAAGATAATAGTGTATTTTGTAAAGGTGCTGGAGAATCTGGCCTATAGGTTTTGTCGGCAACTGAATCGTCGGAATCGTAATCTAAGAAATCAACAGGAGGATCAAGTTTAGTTTAGAAGGTGTTTGTTGGATCCGCTTGAAGATGGCATGCTAGATGACTCCTGACAATCATATTGATCATCTGCATCCGAATCACCGCTAATGTCTGAATTTTCGGCTTGCTCCTCGGTTATTTCCGCCAGCTGCAGTAACTCCTCTTCAGTCAATGGCCTCTTCCAATACCTTTCGTTTTTCGGTGCATCCATTTTTCTATAATAATCATATGGCAATATAATAACACATGATTACCAAGTAATCTCGGAATGACCCAATACCCACCCTAAAATCTGGTATTAGTAGAAGAAACAAGGAACACCCTGTATAATATTTTATAATATTTGTATATAAATATATTATATAGTACATATTTTATAGTATAAGTATAAAATATGCATTAGAAGGAAGGCCTCACAAATGCCTTTGTATCCACCATAATGACAATATAATTTGTTTATTCTCGTTATGAAATCGCACATTCATAAAATCCTACATTTTTGAACAAAATTATGAAAATTTTCCTAGCGCAAAGAAATATTATTCAAATTTTAACAGTTATCTTATTTAGAGGCATGTATAAAACATCTATCACTATATGTATAGTGAAAGAAGCATAGACCTTATTGAAAAAATAAAATAAAATATGTAACAAAATCACAAAAATTCTTTATGCTTGCAAATAAATGATGTTTTATCTCCTAAAATTATGAATTGGGCACTCGAAACCATACTTATGTTACGCAGTAAACACCTCTAGATAATACTTACCAATTTAAATTAACGAAAAGCACTCTTTCTCATAAATATATACAAAAATATATCTAAAAACATAAAAAACCTTAATATTTTTTGGCGTTGAGATTCTTTGGTATATACGTTGTACCACAGTGTAGCGTACGTCTGCACTCTTGCAAGTCTTACAACCAACTGCCACAAAGAATCCCCCTTTAGAGTAAGAAGCTCTGTATAAATCAGTGGTTATGAATTTCAGCGCCTCTGATGATTGGTCGCAGAACTAAATAAGGAGTTTTCGCAATTCAATAACGTTATATTTTACCGTTACTGTAAAGGGTTATATACGCTATAGGACACAGGATTATTATAGCTATATCATTAGTTTTTTTTTATTGGGATGGATAGGAGCCCACTTTACTAATCTCGTCATGGGAACACATTTTAAAATTGTTTTACGATATATAGAGTGGTTCAAAAAAATTGTATTTGGGCTTACAGCACATCAAAGGTGTAAATAGGCCATTTTTCAACTGTAAATATTTCGAAAAGAATTGAAGATATGGCACAAGATATACTAAATTTGTTGGAATTTTATGAAGATTCCAAATATTAAAAAACATACAGGGTGATCCTTAAGAAAACTGTCGTTTGGTCTGCCACAATTTTTTGAACCACTCTTTATATCGAAAAATAATTTTAAAATATGTTCCCAATATGAGATTAGTAAAGTGGGCTCCTATTCATCCCATTAAAAAAACCAAATGATATAGCTATAATAATCCTGTGTCAAATTGTCAACTGATGTCAAAAAATACTAATTTTGGTCAACTGACAGTACTTAAATTTTATATTAGTGGATAGTTTTAGAAAAGTTAAGTCGGAAAATCGAAAACCGATTTTTAAAATCTTAAACCGTTTAGACTATACAGCACGTCAAAGGCGCAAATTGAAGGTATGATACATCAAGATGTATCAATTTTTATATTAAAAAACATACAGGGCATTCCACTTAACACAACCCAACTTTGATACGTTTCTTGTTGATGAGACCCTTGTATATTGTAAAAAATAATTTAGAAGCATCTCCAATCCATCCCATTTTTTAAAAACTCACATTATGCATGCGTAATCGTCTAATAGTCCGTGTCATATGTATGAATAACCCTGTATATTAAAATAACTAACTATTTAAATAACTTAACTCGTTATTTAAAATAACTGGTAAATATATTACTTTTCTCGAGCAAATAATACTGTTACTTTAATATTTAATCAATTTATTTTATATTAAAATGTGGAAATTGTTTAATTTTAGACACTTATATGTTAGAGAAAAATAATATTCAAAAAAACTGTCACTTTTGTTAAAGTCTATATTGTTTTTTGTAAATAATAAACGCCAATATTTTCTGTTTAATATTATTTACTTTCAATTATCCAATGTTTTAAATTTTTTTATAGTACATATAATCATAATAGTACGACGGTGATTTTTACAAACTAATTTTCAAAATATAGGAAACATTTTAAAAAGGTCAGCTTTGCATCGTTGAAATTTTGGTGACGGTATATCTGAAAAAATACATTATTTATTAAAAAACAATAACTAATAGTAAAAATAATCAGTATAGCGCAAATTTATATTGTATAATGACACTATTAACGAACTTATATTTCCCATAGCATACACAGAGAGGAGAGGCGATAGCCTGTCAATCGATTTTGTATGCGCATGTCCATGAACAAAGGATATAATTGTCAAAATCAAAACACCATCAGCCGATTTCAGGTGATCAGATGTCATTGTCATTGGCTTAAAATACTTTTAAGCCTACAGGGTGGTTTCGAAAATGTGGTAGCATTGAATGGTCAATGGGGAACAGACAATTAAAATATTTTCAAAAATCTGACCCTTCCAGTTATACCAGAACCCGATGTCAGCTTGGTTCATTTAAATGAGACACCCTATATATTATTACTATTTTTTTAAATCTACGTAAAATAAAAAAAAAAATGATGTACCGTATGCTATATTTTGGTTCACTGTTTTCGACATATAAACAATGAACAATGACCTTTTTCTTGACTTTCGTAGGTAATACAGCCAAATCTATTTAACACAGAGGGAAACGGTTTTCACTTTCCTATCTCAACTCTAAGTCAAGAAAAAGGCTATTTTCAAGTGTTTTTTTTTCCGAATCAGTTGAACCAAAGTATAGCATATAAATTATATGCTAATACATCAAATTTCTTGTAACTACGTAAAATTTAATATTATATAGGGTCTCTCATTTAAAGCAACCAAGTTGACATCCACTTCTGGTCGAGTACTAAACTGTTTAAAATATTTTAGTCGTATGTTCCTCACCGACCAAATTTTAAAAATTCTACAAACTATAGTATTTCCTATATCGATTGAAGCCATTCCTGGGGAACAACCCTGTAAATCTTACAAAAACCTGTATTCCTAGGGGTAGAAGTTTTTATCGAGTTAGCCTTGTTATACTAAAAAAACTAAAATATAGTATTTTTTTATTCAGTTTGTCTTGATGTAATAAAAAATTTAAAATATTTATCAAAATAGTTTGAATAAGTACCTATAAAAGTTTTGCTTCATATAAGTGAAATGGGACTTGCAATCAAAACTGTTCAATATGTAGGTATATATAATATAATCTCTCCTAGTTTTGTCTATTGAATAATATGTTTTGCTTTTTTTACATTTATAATGATTTATTTAGCTGTTAGGTTTTTATTACAGCTTTGTCAATGAGACTTTTATGTACTTCTGACAATAAAGCATATTTGAGTTTGAGTTTAACCGAACTGATTTAAATACTTTAAATGTAAAGAAACGTAGGGATAATAACGATATCTATATATACTTTCCTAGCCATTATCATTATTAATATAATAAATCTTTGAAGAATATACATACCCTCCTTGATATCCTCCATAGTAACGTCCAGGATTTGTATAGTTTCTACTTCAGTTCTTGGTTTCAGGAAATTTTGTGGTTCACACAGTTGTACGTCATCTGTAAAACAATGTATTGTCTAGTTTACTGCTAAATAACTAAAAAGTAGCATTAGAAATTAATCCCCTAAGCTAAGCAGCCAGCCCTGAACTAATTGTTATGAAGTAAAATAGTTATATGTACAGTGACTTTATACAAGACAGTGGCGATAATAAAGCCTAAGCCCAACCTATCCACCCTTAATCATCAAAATTAAATTACTCTTTCTCTGTACTCCATAACGAATAATTAATTGATTTTTTTATATTGTGACAGTCTGAGATACTATCAAAGAGTACAATATTTTTTTAAACTGATATTTTGTCGGGACACACTTTCAACAATGACCGCGCATTGCCGCCACGGTCCCTGGTCCCTATAAAGCAATATTTCATTACTATAAAGGAACTGTAGTTTTATGTAAAAATTAGTTCTGCTTACCTTTTAAAGAATATCCTGGAAGAAGGAGAGAAGGTATAGTACCACGTTTTAAGCCTCGTTTGCTTCCTTCAGGCTCAAATTCTTGAGGCAAAAAATGCAGATAACAAACCCTACGGTTTTCATATAGCTACTTTAGTGTATGGCAACTTTGTTAACTCGGGGTTTTTTATTAAGTACAGCTAGCCACCGCCTAGCCAAAAACATTTCCTTTTTGTTGGGAAAGCGGTACATGGATCCACTTGCTGTTTTGCGCCCTGGTACACAACATTTTTTGCCGTATCTCTTTACTTCACCCGCACAAAACATGCTGTAGCTGTAGCAAATGAGTTTAATAACGCAATCCAATTTCAATTATCACAAGAATATAGCACCAGAGAGAAATTAATAACTAAACTAAAGTCTCTGTATCGCACAAACAAAAGCAAAGAAAATGTTAATCGTAGTAACATTTTCTTTGACAAAAGTCACAAAACAAAATGTCGGTATATATCGCACACGAAGACAGACAGGAACACGAAAGGTTATGATTAAAGGAAATTTTCAAGTTAAGAAGGTCCTCTAGCCCCCTCTTTATTTCGAATCAAAAAGTAAACTAGTTGTAAAATCGATAATAACATAGGTTCCTAGTGCAAGTAGAGCAGTTCGCTGTATCGTCGGTAATATTTCAATGAACGGTGGCGCCTCTATTACTCGGTCGCAAAAGCTTTTAATTTTTTAGTCGCTCCATTTGGCTTAAAACTCTAAAGGGGGATTCTTTGTGCCAACTGCTGAAGGTTCGCAACACTCAGTGGCAGTTGATGTATCTGACATGGCGCGTAATTAGAATTATATTTAAAAATAACGGCTTAACACGGTGGTTACACGTATATACCAAAGAACGTTAAAGGGTTAAATTAATCTAAAGTCCTGAATAAAAGTTATATTTTGTCATAGCTATCCATTGTAATATATTATTGGGATTATTGGGATATTTGCTGCTGTAATTATATCATAATAGTGATTGTTAAATTGTAATAATAATAATATAATTTTAATAGCAAGCACAACGCTGTAACTCATTGAACCCGTTTAACGAGCGTTTAGTTTTCAAGGTGGTTTATTATAGGATGATGCAAGACTTATGTAGGTGTACTTTACTCATTATTCTATTTTGAATTTTTAGAGGTTTTATTTGTTCACATTTAGCTTCACGGATTTACTTTGATTTGATAGTAAATGATTGAGCTCTACTTTAAACTGACTGATTTTGGTGAAAGAACCATTCAGTTGTTTCCCGTAGAGGTAGAATCGACTGAATGGGGCTTAGATATACTGGGTTAGGGCATCCAGGGTCGTTCCTGTAGAGTCACAAAATACTCTCAATGAACGGAGAAGATTTGAACTTATTACCAGAGAGCGTTTGCTGGTGATGTACTACCTACTGGATCAAGTTGTCATTTACACGGTGTGTGCGCTCTTTTATACTAAAATTTGTTGGAAGTTTACTACATATTTATGTAATAAGCATAATAAATATTTTTCAAGATCAAGTACTAAGTTCAAACTTTGGACTGAGTGTTCTTTTTGTAAATGTATTAGTTTACGTTTTATAGTTTATAGTACTAAGAAATGTGTATTTTTAGTTGATAAATAAATGTATTTTTAAGAAATGATCGGGTTTTCTAATTGGTTTTTGTTTGAAATAGTTTTTTTTTCAAAAGAATAATAATTGATCAATACATTGTTCCAGAATTATTAACCAGCAACTTGAGAATATAATTATATTTATTTATTTAAAACTTTTAAAATGATATACCTCAAGTGAACGCATCTTGATATGAGAATATCCTACATTAGCAAAAATCTTTAAAATGATACAGTTCAAGAGGCTAGATCTTGACAGGTGACGTGATGGCCGCCAATTTATGGCACAAAATTCAAGCTGGACGATCAAGAATTATTACCCAAAATCTAGAACACTTGGTATAAACATGGTCCTTTACTAAACCTTTACACATAATAATTAATATATTACTGCTGATTTTGTCCTATTATATTTAGGTTTAAATAGAGCATTTAAACGAATATTGCCATGCTCATCAATGAGCTAGTGGTAATTATCGTTGGACTATGATTCCTGAGTGGCTCTACAAACTTTTATTAATTAAAACAAATATAATCATTATTTAGAGGCAACTATTAATAGTGATATTATTACCGTGGTGATAATGTCAGATATTCCAAATGCTAGGAGAGATAGCAAATGTTACGTCTATTTCACGACACCCAACTAGATCATCTCGTGCCTGGCACGAAAAAAGAACCACATCAAACCTTAGGTTTTCTTATAGAAATTTAAGTCAGAACTCTACTTGCTTATTTACTTAAATCCTATGGAAGTTGATTACATGCTACACAAATATACAAGGGTTAGAAACTAGGATTATGTTTATAAGAGAAACAAAAATGAAAAATCGTATAAAATTATTTTTTTATTATAGCAGTGTGAACTGCAATTGCTGATATCGCAAATAAGAGGTAAATCATTACTTTTTTTTAGGTTGCTTGGGTCCGAGTAGATACCCAAACCATCCTCTCTATTCACCATAACGTCATATCCCAAAACCTTCGGATATCGTTATCCTACAACGACCACCGTTCATGGTATCTTCATATAAAAAATGTTCAGGAAGTCGATAGAGGATGGTACATGTGTCAAATCAATACAGACCCTATGAAATCCAGGAAAGGATATCTGCAAGTAGTTGGTAAGCTTTATTGACCTTCTCTTGAATGTTATGCTTTAAGGAATATATCCAAGTTAACAACTAACTTATGACCTCTAGATTTTCTCACTAATGATTTATAGTTTTATTAACTTTAACCTACACTATTTCAAGTCGTTTCGAAAATTTATCCGACTTATCCCATCTACCAGTGTGGAAGTTTTGCTTTGCAAAGTTTCCACAGCGGAAAATTCGATAGCGGTGCAGCAGCGATTCTTGCGCATCATTTTCCCCCTTTTTAATGAATGAATGATTGCATCAGTTCCACAGTTCCACTGATGCTTTAATAAGTTCTTCTGAAGAAAAACAAGAAGTGGAAGAAAATAGGTAAGTGCGTGATCCTTTCTATATTTCTAATTTCTAAAACACTTAAAACTCATTCCAGGAATAGAAGAAAAAGAAATGAAATTAAAAATCTTTGTAAAATACATGGCGAATACCATAAGTTATGTCATAGTTGCGTGGAGAGATTCTACATTTATTTTAGAATGATGCCTAATTGCTTTGAAAAAATGCTAAGGTTTAGTAAAGAAGACATATTATGCAAAAATGACACCAATTAGTGCGAGGCAATAATTCCATTGATCTGGAGTATAATTATTCACATAATTAAGAAGTTATCATGGTGTCATGCCACTCTGCTTTGGCTGGTAGTTTATTTTATCTGATTGACGGGATTGGAAATTTATTGACATAGTTGATTAATAAATTTCCTGATGAGTAAAGTTTGAGTTTATTTGATAAGTCTTAGTTCGACAGAACTAACTTGAAATGAATTGGATTTCCCAGTAACTTGTCAAGAATTAGTACGTGGCTGTGTACAGAAGTGTAAGTATCTGTACATGAGGGGAAAAGTAGGAGTGTTTTGTAACAAGTGGCATCCCTAACACTCGAGAAATTTATCGCACTCGAATGGATAGCCAATGCCAGTTCTATCTTGTTGGTGTTGAAACTCCAAGTGTGACATCAAATCAGCAATTATTAATTTTGCAATCCCTTGCAATTGTGGTGAAAACGTCTTCGCGATCTTGGCATACCCCGAAAGGATTAAGTGTATTGCAACCATATCACTTGTAGATATTATGATTAGTTAGAATAAGGTTTTTGAAGTGAAAACTTCTTTAGCACGGGTGTGATTTGGGACTCGATGAAACGAAAAAGTAACGCGTTGTACGCTTATCTCTCAGTTTAGTTTTATGAAGGTTTCACTTCTACCGCGTGTGAACTGCGCACATGATTTTTTTTCCATTCTATAATTTATTGCTGCAGCAGTAGGAGAGTCTTGTTGAGCATGTTGATGAAGTTTGAGCAGAAGACATAAACGATCGGAGTGCTGCCATCTGTTTGGCATATTCGCATTTATAAAGTTTTTGTTGTGCGCTTTGGCTGGTAATGGTTTTCAAGGATTTTAATGCTTCGAGATTCTTCCACATTTCTGAAAATTGAACTCCAATATAAATTGTTTTTGTGCATATGATAGTTTGCTAGTTATTTCTTAAAACCTCATTTTTGTAAAAATTTTCATGGACAGGCTTCGCCATACTGTCCAACCAAGGAGTGTTTGTAACATATTTTAATCCTGCTTGAATTTGACTAATAACCTTTCTATTCTTCAGATTCCTGGTAACTGGTGACATATATTATGCTATTGGCGATGGTTACAGGGCGACCCGTTTATCTTGGGACACTAGCTTAACTCAGAAAATAACAAGGATGTGCGTACACCCCTTCAATTTCGTCCCGGAAGCTTGCTTTTATTTGGCGCCGTTTTGCTAATGTTGGTGTGCCAATCAGTTTTATTTTATTATCATTATTAATATTATAAGTAGGAAGCTTTTGTTAGCTTTATCTTTTAGAAGTATGACGTATTTCCATCTTTTCTGCTTCTGGCTACGTCTCTACGGTCCTCTTCCAGTGTTCTCCTCTTGTGGAGAATCCTACTGCTTGTGTTTATATTTGTAGTTTACTTTGGTTTATAACATTTGTATATATTTTGGACTCCACCTAAAATGATACATTGTGCTGAATGCAAACTGGAGTGTTCCAAAACCTCTAATTTAAGGGCCCATGTGAAAAGAAAACACCCAGCTAAGTACTGCCTTTATTACATTTTATCACCTTTTTTAAACCAAATAATTAGGTCCTTTTTTAGTAGGACTGATCATAGGTCAACATGGAACTCATATATGCCAAGAATGTAGGGCTACTTATGTAAAGTTTTGAAATTTAAGAAAGCATATAGAAGAAAAACACTCAGGTAAATTACAAATCATAATAGTTTAGTTTTTGCAATTCATATCATAGCTATGTTACTTTTTTAGAGAAATTTGAAGAATTAGTTCCCAAAAAAAAATTTAACTGCAAGCGATGTAATTCTTAGTTTAATATGTTGAAACAATTTATTTTGAACAAAAAAAACTCATAATGCAGTAGTCAAGGTGCTAAGGTGCCCTTTGTGTCAATATACAGGTGTATCTTCAGAACAACTAATTAGCCATCACACAACAGAACATTCGTTGGCAATTGACAGTGACACACTCGAATTTGAAACATTTGAGGCATTTCTGGTTTGAAAAATGAACACTGAGACGCAAACTTTTTCTTCCTTCGTAAATATGCATGGCTTTAAACAACATGTAAATTCCAAAAGAATAAAGTATACATGCCATAGGTCAGGTAACGTTAGAACAAAAGGGAAAAATATTAGAGCATTTAAAACACGAAAGAGTAATAAAATTAATGCATACTGCCCTGCTGGAATGAATGTAATAGTTGAAAAGACTAAATGTGTGGTGCATTTTTGTAAAACACATATTGGACACAGGCTAGAAGAAGATATGGGGCACCTCTTCCTCTCAGCATCAGACCTGCAAAATATACAATCTAAAATAGCCGCAAAAACTCCATTCCAGTCTATATTAGATGAAATAAGGGACTCTGTTTCTAATTGACACCTATAGCGTGTCCATCTGCTGACAAGACAAGACCTGGTCAATACTAATACAGCTTTTCACCTAAATCAAGCTGCTGTACGTCATGCTAATGATGCCGTTAGTGTGCACGCTTGGGTGAATAAGCTTAAAGCCAATGGCTCTATCCTATTTTATAAACCACAGCAAAGTGCATCCAATGAGTACCCTCAACTAAAACAAGAAGACTTTTTGCTAATAATAATGACAGAAGGACAAAAGGAATTATTATTAAGGTTTGGTTTTATCACATCCTTATTTTTTTCCAATTTAATATATATGTAGTATTTTTATACTACTATATTTCTCCACTGCTAATACGTAGTATTTTTATACTACTATATTTCTCCACTGCTAATACTTAATTTTAATTAAGGTTTGGCGATGATTGTATTTGTATAGCATGGCCTAAATGGATACGGTTTTGAGCTTCATACCATACTTGTGCATGATGATCTGAGGGAAGATTATCCAAGTGCATTCCTAATTTCTAACAGGAATGATGCTGAAGTACTGAACATTTTTTTTCACATGTTGCAGAAAACATTGAAAACCTGATGCAAACATTTCTGGACTTTTGCAGAGAAAGTCCGGACTCTCTAGAATTTGGCAATTATTTTCAACAACAGTATGAGAATAAAGCAGAACAGTGGGCATACTGCTTTAGGCTGTATAGTGGTATTAATACAAATATACATATAGAAAGGATGCATAGAACTATTAAGCATCTCTACTTAAATGGCAAATATGTAAAACGATTGGACAAGACTATCAGTGCTATACTAAAATTTGTGCGAGACAAAATCTTTCAGATACTTATTGTAATCAATAAGGGAAAGGTATGCAGCAAATTGTCTGATCTAAGACAAAGACATAAAACCAGCGAAATCCTTGATTTAAGTAAAGTTGTTATGATAGATGCTGGTTGGATGGTATCATCAGCTTCAAGGTAAGAGATTTATATTGTGGAAGAATTAGAGTTGGAATGTTCTTGCAAACTTTTATGTAATGAATGTGGTGTCTGTATTCATCGCTATACATGTACATGTATAGACTACAGTATTAAGTGGAACATGTGCAAACATGTCCACTTAGTGTGCAGATTTATACAGCAAAATTCAGCAAGTATCAGCAAAGGAGAAGAGCAAGTTTTATCTGGTAACCAGGACTACCAACAATTTATTTTATTAAAATTATTAAAAACATATCATCAATTATTTTTTTATATGTGCAGGGAACAAAGCAATTTAACTCACTTGACCACTAATCAAGAGTGATATTTGTTATGTAAAGGTAAAAAATTCCATAATTTTGGTTGTGGTTTTCTATTTGTGATTTAGCTTGATTTGGTGTGGGGTTAAATTTTGGCTTATTTTTTTGGGTATGAATAAGTATAGTTATATTATATAAAAGGATTTTGAAGTGAAACTTCTTTAGCGAGGTAGTAATTCCGAAAAAATAAAAAGGAAATCAAAGTGAAACACTTTAATGAAATAAATGAATAATATTATAGAACACATCTCTAATAATTAGTGTTCAAACTCAATTCCTAATATCTCTTTCAGAAGTTTCACTTTAGTTGTGTGCTTATAAAGGTGAGGCACACTTATTTATATATATTTTTTAATTACGAATACTATCTCATTAGTACATAAATCTTTTATTATGTTGTCAACGTCCATTTTTTTTGTCTAACCTCTAATAATGTCTTATTTAAATCCAATAACTTATTACTGACATCCGTTATCAAAAACACAGTTTCGTAATAGGTACAATAGAAATAATGCCTACATAAAAATATAGTTTTCCTAAATTTGGTGGAAGTATTTATAAATTTCATTGCTACAAGTAGGTATACAGTCAAAAATAAAACTTTATTTTTAGGGTCATTGACTAGCTTCAAAAAAATAGTTTTTACTTTTTTTATAGTGATGTTGCATTAAAGTTTTCTATTTGATTATTTTTTTAGTAGATAATTTGACCATTGATGTGAATAAAGTGAACAAAGTGGAAGAAACAAAAACCCTTGTTATGGCAGTAAGCACCAACAAGCTAAAACCTCAAGTTCTTTTTGAAAAACAACAAAAACTTGCCCAAACTCTGCAGCAACATATTTTCAGTACTCAAACACAGGAAGAAATTGAGGCAATTACAAAGATAATGGCCCCCATACAACCAACTTTAGAGGCAATCCGAAATAATAAAATTAATTATATGTCTTTTTTATCTTCTACGAGTGTACCTTCTACAAATATTCGAGATATCAAAAAAATAGAACCCCAGAGACGTTTATTTAAAACAAAGAAAACATCAAGAAAGCAGAAAGTTTTATCAGTACCTTCGGCTAATAAAGCTGATATGTTAGCCATGCAATTATTACACTCAAATTGGGAGTAATAAATGCATTGCAATACACAGTTAGTTGTATAATGTTTCCCAACCCTTCTAATACTATTTCTCTTCACGTTCTTTAAAAAAATTAATGCAAAATTATAATATAACTCCTCAGACAGCTCAGATGGTTTATCAGAATAAATATGTATATAGATTCGTTTGCTTGTCGCAGAATATAAATTCTTTACTTTCTTGTTAAAATCTATGTGGAAAATCTATCCACGGTTTCATTGGATTTGTAGCTAAAAGAAAAAATCTTGCCTAGGTAGAACTTAAAAAGAAAATTCTTCTTTCGTGATGATAAATCACTGATGTGATGCCAACAAAGTATGTTTAAACATATCTGAAAATAGTATAATGAATTTTAAATATATCATAAATAACATATCACTGGAGAATAATAATTTAGTAATCTTAAGGGAAAATACATCTTTGGGGCTACATATCCATAACAGACTAATGTTTGAATGTCACGTAAATAAACTGAACTCCAAGTTATCATCATCCAATTGCTATGCAATAAGAGTGCTGTCCAGAGAGTTGGAAAGATATGATGTGAGAAATGCATACTTTGCTTTAATATAATCTCACTCGGGATACAGTAGATATTTATTACACCCAGATAGATAATTAGACATGACTTCTATTTTTTGCATGTGTATTGACTGTTATACTGAACACTTATGTCTGAATCTACAACTTATGTATTTATATTTTACCTGCTTAGCTTTACGTTTAGATATTGTACAATTATTTTTCATTGGTTTTACTGTAGTTATTAAGTATGGCTTTATCGATAACATCTACTTGCATGTTTTGTGATAATAAAGTTTTATTATTATTATTATTTATATTACATATCTTCATATTTACCGTTTAAAGAAGGAACCTGATTAAAAATGTAAATAATAAAAGGTGGTTATTTTAAGTGTGATAAGCAGTTTTATCGTTTTCCATTTTCTCATAATTATAATATGTTTTTATTAAATATACATTTCAAATTAAATGAACTTAAGAAGTGCATTACCTATTTTAATATTAGCTGTGCATCTAATCAAATACTCATCTAAACATATATTTAACCCCCAACAGCAATGACTTTACATTGTTCTATTCGTTTCGTAACATCTTTAGGAAGACCAATTTGTCACTATACACAGCCTGTAATAATAATAATATTATTATAAATTGTGGATTTCAAGCTAAAATTCATAATACACAATAATAATATTTGTTTAAATTATGAAACACTTTTTTATAATCCAGAAGAAAATACTTAAAATATTTTTAATAAATCCACTAGATATCCAACAGAATAAATTCATGCAGAATCCAAGCTAATGGGTTTTCGAAAACTTTATTGTCGAGAGACTATCATGAGTTTTACAAAAATAAGCATTTTATTTCTAGAATTAACCATTAAGTATGTATCCAAAGGCAGATCGAGAGCCAAATAAGTAGAACTTCCTAAAGTGTGGAAAGGTCAATGGGGCAAACCTTTTTTTATGGGCTAAATATTTAATTATGCCAGTGTTTTGTGAAATGGTTTTCCATTCTTTTTAACCTGTAAAAGTGTGTATTTGACATAGGTGTCTTAATTGTTACAATATTGTTAATTTGTTTTAGGATTTAATTTAAAT
>JAEQML010071245.1:0-16266 GCA_016904865.1 Pissodes strobi
CTTTAACCCATACATATTAATGCATGCATACATCGATAAACTGTTTTAAAGATAATAACAAAATGCACTGAAAAAGGTTCTCTTTATTTAAATCACTGAACCTTATCGTTTCGTCACATATCAAGTGTCAATTATTTGTTACCTGAAATTCCAATTACCATCCAAACTAACTCAAACTAAGTATATACAACATGAACATAAAAAAATAGATTTCGATTTTCAAATCATCTTCAAGTTTCGGGAAGCAAACACCCTGTATATCTTAGGTATATCGAAAACTCAGATATTAATGGTTCAATATGGGTAAACTCTTCTTTTCTTAAGGCCTTAAAAAGAAAATTGGCAATTAAATTACATACACCAATCAGAAAATGAATGCTGCTGCTGTTATACTGACAGATTGATGACATATAAATAATTATTGTTTAAACCCGGCAGAAGCTGCTCAGAAATAACAAAGAATTTATTGCAATTTTACCTGCAACTACCAACTAACTATAAATAACCAAACCCTGAAGCACATCATTATCAATAAGAATACCTAAGAACTTATGTCACTACATGAAGAGACCACCTGAACAGAAAGTGCTCCCTATCATTGACTTTTAATATTTAATGCTCAATAACGTAATAAGATGCTTTGCTCAACTTTATTGCCTTGCCTATGTACCTCAATTTAAATATATTAAGGGACATTATAAACAAAGCGACGACGTGCATTGTTAGTGATAAAGACCGGATAACTTAAGGGCCAATCAATCAATATATGCTTTATTGTCATAGATACAAAAAACAATCTTATTGACAAAGCTGAAAAGTAAAAACAATAAAAAATAAGTAAGTCCTTAAAATTATCCCTACCAAAATACAAATCTATAGAAGGTGTAACAGTGTCATTATGTCAATTACCATCCAAAATATCAAGGAAACAAGCTTGTATTATTTTTTAGTATTCGCAAAACAGAAATTCTATTTTTGATCCCAACATCACAATAGTAAATAGTAAAACTGATGTGACTAAAACCAAAGTTCTCAGATTAACTATTGATAATGAGCTAAAATATGAATTACATCTTAATAATCTAAAACTAAAACTAAATTCAATTGGTTACTCACTGCATTTTCTGCGTGATATGATGTCAGTGAGTGTAAATTAGGATGGTGTAGTGGATTATGGCCACCTCCATTTGAGAATGTGCTATGCAATACAATTCTGGGGTGGAGAAAGTGGTAGTTTGACAGTATTTAGAACACAGAAGAAATGTGTACGGATATTGAATTGGATGATCCAAGAAGCTCTTGTAAGCAGTATTTTAGAAGAGCTAAAATAATGCCTCTTCCATCCTGTTGTATAAAGGATTCTGATTTCGACACATACACACACAAAGAAACTTTGCCAGTAATGAATACAGCACTTACAATTTTGGTAAAAATCTATCTTTGCAACTACCTTCTTCGTTATTGAAGAGCCCATTCTATCGAGATATTGCTCTATACAGACAGCCTGCTGCCCGTAACCTTTACTCTTCTGAGCATAAGCCAGTTTAAAAAATAAATAAATAAAAATACCTAATACACGGTGCTTTCTATGATCTGAAGGAGTTTTGAGATTTGCTTGATTGTACCTGTGTTGGTTTCTGCGATTTCTGTGGTTTTTTTTTTCTTTTGGCATTGTTCTGGAGTACTGGTGATTTTTATGTCCTGCAGTTCTTTTCCAATAGTATGTGTAAGTAGTTGCTTTATTTTGCATTTTAACGTCCTGAGCTTTTTTTTTTGTTTTTTTTCATTTCTTTTTTTTATTTTTAAGTTTTACGTACGTAATGTTTACTCTATTGATACATGCCTAATTAATATATAGAGATTTATTTTTTTACTGTCTAAAGCATTCTGCGAAATGGACAATGAACGATTTTGTATTTGAATTTACCTATATCTGTACATGTTTAAAGAAGTTGACGTTCCTCCAAGCATTCCTCTATACTTGAAAGTAGGCATTTTTGTTATTAATAGCCATTCCTATCTGACATAATATTTTAAATTGACTTGTATTAGCCTTCAACATTTTATACCAATAAATTTAATTTCATTTCATACCCACATCAAATCTCATTTTCACTCCCAAATGATCAGAGATAGCCCAATATAAATAGTCTTAAGGCCTTTTGGGACGGGATAAATGAAAAACACTTGATCCTTATGCAACTGAACAGATTTAAAACAATATTTGACAGGCAGCTAAAGGGGACAAAATTCACTCTGAAAGTCATGTTAAGGGGGTGTGATGTCATAAATATCTATCTGTAATGGTCTCAGTAATAGTATAATATAATAGGTATATGCTTACCTAATTAAAAACAAATTTGCAATTAAGTTTTCAAGATTAAATCGAGGATTAGTTTGACACTTAGCCACATCAATTATTGTAAGTGGAAAAAAATCATAATTACCTAGCACATATAATTAAAATGAGAAGCAAGGGCAGTATTGACCAGAAATAATCTTGTACTGGATGAAGCAAAAATGCTACCTACTTTAATTTGGGCCGAGTTGTGCAAAAATCAATGGTAAAGTTAAAATATTAATGAAACTATCAATGATGAAATAATCAAACTTACTGAGGAGTTAGAAAAAAGATTTAGGTTCAACAAATGATTCTAATCTCAGCTTTAAGTTCAATTTTTGTTGTGTTTATTTCAATTAAGTAAATGATCTTGAACTTGATACTACCTACCTCTCACCTTATATTGTAACATAATAAATAAACAAGCTATTCATAATTACAGAATAAACAATTATTGATTAGGACATGACATTTATGGTCAATCAACATTTTTTCTTATGGCTATAAATTGCAAGACAATTGGAACTTTAAACACATCCCAATATGCTGCAATAATTGCATTTCATGGAGCGTTTTAACATTGCAGATAAAATAATAGGTACTTACTTTAAAAATAAAACAGCTTTATTCCTGGACTAAATAAACAATCTCAAAATATACTTTAATAGAATTTCCTGCATGTTTGATAACTACTTACTTACCAAAAATTTAAGTTTTACTACATAACCTCAACGGACTCGCAAAATAACTGTAAACCTCCTAGATTAGGAGTATAAAACGAGTTCACAAAGCAATACAAAAGAGAAAAAGAAAAGAACTGTAATATACCTCATCAGCAAAAAAACGTCTTTGTTTGCCTTCTGAACCCTTTATCACATTGCAGCCCTCATAGCCTTATAGGAAGCTGATTAAAAAGTTTTTTACCTCCATATGTAATGGAACTTTTAATTTGTTCCGAATGCGGGATGGACAATCTGAGAGTATAAGTCTGGCAGGTATTGTATGGACTATTCAAAGACAACTGGCTCAGATTAGACAGACTCTTTCCAAAATAAACAGGCAACACAATGTCAAGATTGCATGTCTCAAAAATAAGGGGTGGCAGGAATCACGAACCTTGGCAATCACACATGCCCCCACCTGTTTTAGGTACCATCTTCCCGGACCAATTGAACAGACAGCATTAGAACAAAGCGATTTTATTCTCAAAAGACCGGTACAGCAGGATTAATAATAAAATAATGAATAATATTTTGAGTACAAATAATGTCCTGAATAAGAAGATGTTTTGTCAAGCCAACAATAACCTATTCAATGAAGATACCTCAGAAGATACCATTGAAGAGCTGAATGTCATGCAGGAAGAATTAAATTCACTTTCAAACTATGATTCACTGGATATCAATGACTACAACACTGGCCATTCAAAAACATTAGACCTCAGCCTTCTAAAAATAAGAGTCAAACACAAACATTTGTTGGTGAAAAAATCAACACTGAGCTGGCTATTTTCTGATAATAAAGGAAAGTTATCCTCGAACAGAACTCTCAGATGTAAAAGAATGCAAAATTGTTCAAATGAAATGGAAGTAACAGCACCAATTATGAATAGAGCTCAGAAGAGAATAGAATAAAAGTGTTTACCGAGGTTTTTACATTCAACAATACAAAAAAAAAATAGACACAATTAAAATCACTCATTAAAACATAGAAAATAATACACAAATAGTAAACTTAAAAGCTAAAGCCATTCACATGTACAGTACAGGTTAAAAATGTTTGAAAGTCATAGAATGCCTTATCCACTAAGTAGGTAGTTTCTAATCACATTCTTAAATGTCCTAATCAGTAAGTTCCTAACTGTAGTTGGCAATATATTAAAGAAAATCAGTGAGAAGTGCAGAGTCACATTCCAAGACCTGTTAAGCCTGAGGAACCCCACCCGCAAATCAACACGTGCTCTTGTATCATGTTAACGCAATTCAAAAAGAACGAAAATAAAAAAGGCCCCAAGCATGGAAGATGACAACACCTCTGAAAGTGGAAACTATTCAGAAAAAACTGAAATGGAAAATGAAAGCTTTTCTGAAGAGTAAAAAACATTTTGTAAAGTACCTTTAAAAATGAAGAAAACTATGCTGCTGCGTATGATACATGGCATATTGGCCGGATCATTGTCGCAATACTGTGACAAAATTTGAGATGTTTTCCCCTCGAATTTATGTATATAATAAAAAATAATTGGCCCTAGTAGGTACTGTGCCTTATGGTATGCCAATTTTCAATACTTTTTATGTCACTAAGAACCTTATTTACCCTTATCATTTGGTGACATTCTGATAAGCTCCAAAACAACTCAGTTCCACCATAATATTTCAATATTAGGTACCTACCTATCTAGTTTAATTAATCTGATTATTTTTCTATTTACCTGCCTCTAAACTAAAACAATAAGTATTTCAGAAAATATTATTCAGATTGATTTCAGTATGTATGCAAAAGTTAACCTGAAAACATCTCTTGAATATTACTGAACTGATATCTTTTATTTGTGAGATGTCACAAGGGGGCTTCGTATATTTGGAATAGAAATCAGGAGAAACCACTGAATAACCCAGATTACAAGACCTGCATCAAGACGTACTTATTGAGGGTTTAGTATTTAATTCTTGAAATAGGCTAATACCTATATGTCTTGTTTTTAAATGTATAGCACCTTGTAATTTAGTAGTTCAGGAAAAAAAATTGGAGCTGCAATTTTCGGAATAAACTGAGGATTAGACATATGGGCAAAGTTACTTACATACCTAATCTAACAAAGCAACTGATATAGGTATTAGCAGTTAGCACACAAAGAGATTTAAGTACTTCCTGAAAAAATATATAGAACCTTGGTTTGCTTATTTTTTACAAAAAAGATATCTAGTAAAATTGTTATTGAATTTTGGAGCAACCTTCACTGCTAGGCTTTTGAGTTTTAACATGCAAAATTATAAAAACCAGTAGGTAGGTATTAAGGTAGGCATACAACATAAATAACCAATATCTAAATTCATAAGCATCTGAACATGATCAGAATTTATTATTATAGATGCCAAGGTACATTATTATTGTTAGATGCCAAGGTACAGGATTGCTCATCTGAAAGAACTGTGATGCACTTGCAGGTCTCTTTCTTATGGCCAGTATGAAGTTAAAGTTTTCATTGGTATTGGTTTTATTAACTCCTACTGAGTGCTATTTTCGCATATTTAGACTGCTAACTGCGAATAAAAAACTAATAATGGAATGCAGGTAATGAATCACACTACTCAAAGCAGGAAGGGAGTGATTCTTGATAAAGCTGCTACAAATAATTGTTCATGACATTACACAAATGCAAAAAGTACGTACATTTTCGCGGCAAACTGCAACTTCGGTCCTTCAAAGCCAAAGTTTATAATGCACTTCACAAAGACGTAAACTAATGTCAAAATAGTCCAAATCCACTTCAACTTAGAACTTACACTGTCATGGCTCAACAAATACTATTCTTGTAACTCATTTTTCGCACTCACTATACAGGACTTGTGAATATTTATATCGCGTTTACCACAGATGGGAGGTGATTTACAGGAATGTTTTAAACTTACCGTGTATTTTTAAACGTTAATTTAGCATCGGGCGATGCCGAACTTCCTAAAAATTAGCCTAATAAAATATATCACCGCTTCTATTCGCCACTACGTTGACTTTAGCAGCTTTTCATTAGGCGCATGCGATGTTGCCACTAATTTTTCAGAATTATGACCCTACCAGAGACTTTGTCTCTGACCTTACTCAAAAGTTTCAGTAAAGAATTTATAGGAAAGGACACATTTCAGTGGCGGATTTCCCGTAAGGCCCGGTAGGCCCGGGCCTAGGGCGGCCAGATTTAGGGGCGGCCCCAATCGTGTCAAAAATAGTATATTACGTACCTAGGCCAGTAAAGTAAAAAATGTCTCAGATCACATGTAATTGTCTGCCGAAGCAAAGCTGAGGTCAGCAAACATGTGATCTGAGGCTTTCTTATTTACTGGCCAAGGTGTGTATACTATATAAAAGTTGGCAATAAAGTAATTTCATTATGTAGTCTATATGGTGGATGCTGAGAAAGGGGCGGCTGATAGCTTGGGGCCTAGGGCGGCCGAGACTGCAAATCCGCCACTGACACATTTAACTGCTGATTGTTAATAAGTGATTTTTTTCTGAGGATGGATCAAATAAATAGTTTACTTTACATTCCTTTCAATTTAACTATTTTATGAGTTATGACTATATTTCATATAGTCATAAAATATGTCACTGGCTGTCAAAGTCTAGTCGGGATCTTCAATATTGGGGTATTGGACATTGCGCTGTACCCCTATACATACGAAAGTGCTAAATTTCGGTATCTTCTCGGCCCCAACCTTTGAAGATTTTAATTTTAACGTTTTTAAATATGAAGCGGCTTATAATTTTATAATTAGGAAGGCATACCAAAACATAAAGGGGGCAGGGGTTATCATTTTGTTACCGTGAGATACCATACTTATAGTATCAAGGTTGCATTGCACAATACCTTATATTATTTGGTAACATCTATTAAGAATTTGCGGTATTTGCACATTGTGCTTCAGAGCAATAGCTTCTATTAGGAACTTGCGAAGCGATGTCAATTAAGAATTAAAGTTCAATTAGCCACAAAAGGTTCATACTGGCAACACTGAGCGCATGCCGCACCCGACAGAAGCTTCCAGCAGCAAAACTCCTACGTCAATAAACCACTAGATGGCTGTGATTGATTAAAATAAAAATAGTTAATTTTCTATTCAATTATCTTCGTTATAATTTCAAAAAACTGAAATAACACCAGATAGGCTAATGTGCTGAAATGCAAATAAATTTTATAAAATAATAAACAGTAAAGATGAAATACGGGATTATAGAATTTCTATTTATTTACAGATTTCTAGGTTTTGGGATTTCTGCAATGAAAATTGATTTTCACGAGCAAGAGCTTTGAAATGTCAATATTCAATAGAGGCATACGTTACGATTACGGTGACGATAGCTGCATATTTTACGTCCTACGGTAGATATCGAGAATCGTAAATTTTACAATTCTTGGTTATCAGGCAGTTTTGTGTTCGGTTGGAAAAATAGATGAATGATTTTTGCACTAAAAATGCAGTGCAGGGTAGCATATATTTTATTCTTAAAGATCCTAACGAGTCTTACCGCCTTACGAGTCCTGGGCGCGAGCATCATAATGTTTAAATAATCACATTTCAGACAAATAGATGTCTTTATGGTCCAGGAAATTGTTTACAGTCGGCCTAGTGGCTCAGTGGTTAAATGTTGTGTTTCTGATATGGCGGCCCGAGTTCGATTCCAGTGACAAGACATGCTTTTTTTAGGGTTATGATTGTAAAACGTTTTTTTTTCTTCATATTGGGGATGCCTTTGGGGTTACTTTTCTTTGGTTTCATCCCGGAGCGAGTGGAGGACATTGCATGAAGTGAAAAAAATATAAATGTAAACATTGTTATGGGCGCGTAGGATCTTTAAGATTAAATATATGCTGCACGCGCAGCTAAGGACTGGTCAGGCGGTAGGACTCGTTAGGATTTTGAAGAATAAAATATATAGGTGCAGGTAACATCGATGTCAATGGCAGGTAAGGATGCGAAAATAAAATAACAAAAAGTATCGATACCATTATTATAAATTCGATACTTTTTTGCAGAATATGGATATCTGCAGGTATTTAGCGGAAAAGTATCGATATTCTCATATATCGGTATTGAAAGGTTTGCAACATTTTTAAAGAAATGACACTGAAGCAAATGTAGGTATTATATTTTATATGGTGTATAAAAATTTAAAGCAAAACCATTGAGCAAGCCATATATTAAATTAATGTATCTTTCAAAAACTTTATTATAAATACATAGTAACAACATAACTACTAACAATATTAATAACTATATAGAATTAAAAACAGTTAATACGCGACAGAAGTAACACCTTGATAAAACTAAAGCAAGCGGTCACTCATCCAAGTACTAACCACGCCCGGTGTTGCTTAACTTCAGTGATCGGACAACTACTTTTTACTTTGTAGTCTTGGCAAACATGTAAAGGTTGTTTTGATTAAATGTTGAACATCGCTAAGTTGATCTTTCTTCATTGTTTTCTATTGTATATTTTGTTTGTAGTCTTCTATTGTGGTTTTGTAATTTTGTAATTTACTTAAGATATACGATAACTTCTTTTTCTTTATACTTATATCTTCTTCTTATATATACTTTGAATTTCCTGTAATTGGGTATTTAACCTGTTGGAAATAAAGGCTTATTATTATTATTATCGAAATATGTTAAGTAAAATCAGATAATGTATTATTTATCCTTTTTATTACAAATGTTCCATAGCCTGACGGGCACGTACAGATTTATTCTTTTCTCAAATAGATATTTGAAGTTATTTGGGCCGATTGTCACTAAGAATAAAAATTAATATTTGTGTAGTACCTAAATCTAATAATGCTATCTGAATTTACCTCTTAAAAGATAACGACTTATTCGGAAACATAATAAATCCACTTAATAGTTATGCGGTTTAGCATTCAGAATAACTAGGAGCTTCTTTACAATTTGAAATTTTCTCATTAAGTGAAAATATCATTTAATTTTTCCGCCTCATAATATGTGACCGACACTGTGTTCTATCTCATTCTCTCGCAGGCTACATCCTATAGATCTATATCTTTTTATTGGTGTCGCGAGTCTTAAATCCTTCTTTTATACGTATATGCTTAAATCACACCCAACGGCGCTAAAGAAGTTTACACTTCAAGAAGTACGTAAAATGATTATTTAGAAACAATGTTCTTCAGATAAGCAGCGTAAAAATAATAGAGCTTGCCTAATCGCTTTCCAAGCATTCGATTCAATGGCGTCTTCCAAAAGCGGTCTGTTTTAAACTTTTCTGTTCGGTTCCACGATGCGACCCGACGTTGGCCGAATCGGCAAAATTCCCGGTAAGTAGACGTTTCCGAGACCCCGGTCAGAGGTCTTCAAAGTTGCGCGCGCATTACGTTGTTGACACACCATATCTTTGTGGTCCAGCGAATTGCTTTCAAGTGGTCAAGGTGTTTTTTTTTTAATTTCTTTTTCAAAGTTGTTTGCTTTCTTTTTAAATCTGGGTTAGTTTTATTTGGTTGTGCCCCGTAGCGAGCGAAGCAAGCGGAGGGCCATGCATGAGGTGAAATGTAAAACAACTATGAAGCCCTGTGATCCGGTCTCACCATCGTCTTGTTTCACGGTACACTGATTTGGTTTCAGGTAGCTCAGCTCAGTGGTTAAATAGTGTGTTTGTGATATGACGGTCGCTGGCCCGATCCCCGTCAGTGACAAGCTATGCTTTTAATTTTTTCTTAAGAATGTACTTGTTTTTTATTTAATTGGGTTAGGTTTGTCTGGTTGCTCCCTGAAGCGAGCGAAGCGAGCGGAAGGGCATGCGTGAAGTTAACAGTACTCGTTTAAATTCGCTCCCTCCCTTGATGCAGCCTCTTAATGAAAAGCATTATAAGATCCTTTACACAAATAGTGCACTATATAAAAATCGGCCTTTCCCATTGGTCGATACGCAAGGCCCTCCGCTCGCTTCGCTCGCTACGGGGGCTCAAGAAAAGGAAACTAACCAGGTGCTAACCCAATCTAATCCATGACATACCCAAAATCAAGAAAAAAAGCTGTTTAGAAACATAATCTTAAAAAAAAAATAAAAAAAGCAACGGGGTTCGAACCCGCGTTTTCCAGGTGAGACCCAACGAACTAAACCTCTACACCTCAAGAGCTCTTGATAGAAACCGATTGCATCATGCATCGTAATACGAGATGGATCGACCAATAGGAGAGGTCGATTTTTACATAGTGCACTATTTGTGTAAAGGATCTTTAAACGCTAATGAAAATACGCTAGAATGTTTCATCCAGATACGATAATAACTCTCAATAAAAAATTTCAGCCCCTGCAATATCAAAATTACAACAAATAATGTATTTCCACTAATTTTAATAGATCTAAGACATTTTGTACAAATAGCGCGGTAGTGGTACTTTACCATGCCAAATTAGTAGAGTAGGGGTTATACTACATATGTAGCCATAAATATAATATGTCCTGTTCTGACGCCCTGCATTACGTGTTGGTTTTGGTATCCCCCAGAAATCTATTCTCATTGGGCGCAATAACAACACGGGCCACGGTTTTTCGAATTACATCGTTGATTGACTAATCAACGACTACATCAAGAAACAAAACAACAGCCAAAAGATTCCTATACAAAAAAAAACAAACATTAAATATCATTTTAACTAGGGTATGTATAATAGATGGGGTTGGCAGGAAAGTAAAACAAGCGTCTAGCGCACGGCGTTACGACAATTGAACCGTCAAATTCAGCGAAGTTATACTCATGCGCGAAAACCATAAACCTCGCTTTAGTAAGTATCAAGGGGATGGCCAGAATTTAAAGGAGTACCTACTGCAAGATCTGACCACTGCACTATCGACCCTGTTGGTTGGACTAGCCCGTAAATACATGGGTAAGTCTATACATTCTGAAAATTATGACGGTTCAGTTGTCGTAACGTCGTTCGATAGACGCTTTCGTAAAGTAACTAATTGGATTAGGTACTAATACTCGAAAAACGTATCGATACGTACTTAGAATCGTTCTAAAATAATCGATGTCCAAAATACTAGATACTGTGGCAAAATTATTGATACTTTTGAGGTATTGAAGTATCGCTAGCATCCCTACGTGAAGGATTTGACTTAGGGATGCTTGAAACAGGTACAACCTGTTCCAGATTCAAAACAATACCTGTTTCAAAAATACTGTTCCAGATCCAAACTGTTCCAAAACGTCAGTTATTGAGTCAACACTAGAGTAGCATATTAAAAGAAAACTCCCAGCTGGGAGAACTCTTCACGGAAATCAGTAATTTTAAGTGATAACATTCACACAGAGGATAGCGACGATAACACTGTTGCCAGCAATGCTAATAATAATACCAATTCGCAGCAGTCGAGTGTCAGTCGTATTTCTTATGTGCAGCCGAAAACAAAACTGAACAGTCAATTATAAAAAAAAAACTAGAATTAAGGTACAAAGGTCGTTTGGTATCATATACCAAGAAAACAAGGACGATATTTTTTATTTAAATTTCAATGTGTAAGTAAGTACCTGTTTTTTTTTAAATTAATATTTCTAGAATATTAATATTATGTGAACATTTACTTTATACTTATTCATTGCCATTTTATATAAGTTAGATTTATTTAAATTATATAAAATACAACTTATTTTTATTCAAGATTACCAAAAAAATTCTTAATTAATACTTAATTTTGATGTTAAATTTTTAAGCTGTTCAATCGAAACAGGAAACAGAGCTACACAAACCTATTCCGAATAAAAACCTGTTTCGAAAAAAAACAGATCCTGTTCCAAAGCATCATCCCTAATTTGACTAGGGATAATTGATCCAATAAATTTTATGGATCGGTTCCAAACTGATCCCATCCAAATAAATATCTGATCCACGGATCAGTTCCGTGTCGTTGCAGGCATTACAGTTGGCTTTACGAATCAGATAGCGGCAATTTGCAAAGGCTCAATATGTACTAGATGACCGTCGCACTAGGCTAAGCCAGACAAATTAATGTAAGCAAAATCTTGTTTTAAAATTTCAATGATCTTTTGTCTTAGACATGACAGGAAATGGCTTCTGCTCCTTAAAGGAACATTTTACCAGCACATTTGGGTGAAATCTCCCGTAAGGCGAGTATATACTCCTGGAGATTTCAGACTTTCACCAAACTAACAAAACTTATAACTGGAACATCTAAGGTGCCGGCTAAAATTTTACACACGGCACATATAAAAATTATCCCACCGGAACATCCGGTTCTCCCCGGCCTGAATACCAGCGTGAATTGGGATTTTTCTCCCACGGACGCCCGGTTTTTCCCTGGGGAGAAACAAAAGTCCCTGAATGCTCACCACGAGATCCAGTGACGGCGACCAGAGAGCCACTACACAGCGCGATGCTACCTCTACCAAGAACGAAACGGAATGTTGTCGCTAACAATCATATGAAATGCTCAGATTCCCCTAACGTCATCAGTTACAACAGCATAGCGACTCGGCGCAGGAATATTTTGACGTACGAGTTGTTTTTGTATCCAGCGTTTGTTTAGTATTTTAGAATGTCTAATATTTCACTTCATGCTTGGCTCTCCACTCGCTTCGAGGGCGCAACCAAACAAAACTAACCCAAATTAAAAAAAAAAGAAACAAACATAACCTCAATTAAAAAAAAACATGGGTTGCCACGACGAGAATCGAACCTGAGGCGCCCGCATGATAAGCACAGTGTACAATATCTTATTGCCGTTTTCCGACGTGGATTCAGTGACAGTGCTGCCAGATCTACGTGTTTTTACTCTTCAGCTACCCTTCTACCGCACAGACTAGTAATTCTACCGCAAAATCGGAAACAGAGCAGTCATATGAGTTGATCTATGCTAATACTAAAAGTAAAGTAAAAAAAACAGTAATCAATGGACTATCGATAAAACTATGAATACGATTCGGTTCCTCATCTCTATGCAGACGTCGCAATCGGCGTATTTCGGAAATTCCCAGAAGCGACCAGCTGGGATTGCGGTTTGTTCTTGCGTAGTTAGTATCATTTTATAATAAAAGACTATAAAATGGTAGTATTTCCCTGAACCATCACAATTCACTTTTTACTTTTTATCATATTTATCCATCGATTTGAGTCATGTGATGTGTCGTAAGTGGTTATTAAATTAATACGTAATATCAACATTTTAAACATCGAAATGTATGTTTACAATTATTAGTTCTGAAGAATCTTATTTAGCTGATAGATCCTACCTACAGTAAGGCAAAAAATTAAAATTTGCTCAAAAATTTAGAACAGAATGGGACAGAATTTATGAACTGATTAGCGCGTGAAAAAAAATCAGATACTGAGGGTTATTGCAAAGTCTGCCATAAGAATATAAACATCAGTTTCGGAAATTACAACTTGTTAACCGTCAATCATTTAAAATAATAATATGCTCTTTTATCGCCTAAAAACCTTTTAAAAACGATTTTAAATGGCAAAATTGTATAAAAATCCAAAAATTCGGACTTTTTTAGGGTGATAGCCGTGGCATCGGACGAATTTGTCGTGGATTTTGAAGCGAAAATTCATTTTAAATTCAACCGTCCATTAAAAATAAGCTGTGCTTTGGATCCAAATACACTGCGAATATAATATAAAAAAAATAATACATTTGACGGTTAATATGCTTTTTTATGGTCTAAAATCCGTTTAAAAAGATTTTAAATGGCAAAATTGTATGATAATACCGCCTAGCGGCTAGAATCGGTTTACATATTTCGTCCCCACATCTCCGTTCCTACATTTCCGTCCCCCCATTTCCGACGCATTTGCCGAGATTTACCCTCATACCGCCGGGTAAGATGTTTACAAATCAAAATAACTCGATGCGCATGTCAAAACACATACGTTGCGTATCACAGAAGTTCCATGTGGATGGGCAAAATTCAACGTGTTCATTTCATATATGTATACGGATATCCGTCATCACCATGATACAAAGAATGCGTCTTCACGTATACATGTAGACTCAGGCTAAAGATATGCTGTTTGTCAACAATGTAATGCGCGCGCGACTCTGAAGCCCTTGGAAACTAAGCCGTAAAAAAAATAAAAAAGCAACGGGGTTTGAACCCGGGCCGCCGCCGATATTCGCCGAATTGAGACCTAACCATCTAAACCTCTAGACCACGACGACTCATGCTGCAAATCGATTGCATCACGAAAAAAAAACAAATACAATGCGTTTTAAGATCCTTTACACAAATAGAGCACTATGTAAAAATCGACCTCTCCTATTGGTCGATCTGCATGGCCCTCCGCTCGCTTCGCTCACTACGGGGGCTCAAGAAAAGGAAACTAACCAGGTGCTAACCCAAAGTAACCCAAGACATACTCAAAATCAAGAAAAAAACTGTTTAGAAACATAATCTTAAAAAAATAATAAAAAACGCAACAGGGTTTGAACCCGGGCCGTTCAGGTGAGACCCAGACATCTAAAACTCTCAACCACGAGGCTCTTGCACAAAGTGATTGCATCACGAAGACATATTGTAATACGAGATGGAGCGACCAATAGGAGAGGTCGATTTTTACATAGTGCTGTCATTGTCTTCATAAACAATGGTGCTGTATTTGTGTAAATGATCTTAAAAAGCCAATGCAATCGCTCGAGTCAAAGCCACCAACAGTAGATGACGCTAAAGACGCTTTTACCTTGATGGCAGCCAACGACAATGCTGTCGCGATACACTCATCTTGGTACACTAGCGTCTCGCCGCTATGGGGAGCCTGATCTGTTTAAAAAATTTTTTCACTTCATGCGTTTGCAGCACCGCCCCTATAATGGAGGTCGGTGGTTTGTAGACAACTTTTCGAGAAAAGCAGGAACGTGAGAGTTTGGCCCAGGGGGCGAAGCTCGTGTCCCTAGAACCCAAAGCAAGTGGTTCAACGCCCGGCCTTTAATAGTTGTCTTTTATCGGATTAAGTAGTTTTTTGGCATGCCAAGTTAGTTTTTGTTGGTTGCGCCCCGCAGCGAGCGGAGGGCATTGTATGAAGTGAAAATGTATGTATGTGCATTCTTGAATGTGAACAACATTGACGAGCGGGGTTGGGGATCAGGCTCCCCACAATGGCGAGACAATGGTCCATGGTACGGGCATAGGGAGTCCTATTTCTATGGGTACGGGAAACGTCTACTCTTTAACGTACCTAAATCGTAAACAGTAACGTTATAACGTTAAAAATATAACGTTATTAAGGTTATGTTTATTAGTTTATTTGATATTTATTGGTTTCGTTTTCAGTTTGTTTTCCGATAATAATAAACTTAAGGATTATTTTTACGATAAGTTGTTCAATTTTCTTCATAAAATTTTATGGTTATAAACGAAAACACCGAGATGTATTGAAGTAAATAACAAACATTCTAGTCTAGTTAGACATGTCTGAAGATACCCTACCGTAAGTTGGATAAAAAAAAAACTAAAAGACCGGTTAGCTTTAATCTACCAACATTTTAGCGTTTGGGAAAAGTTATATCAAATAGTGTCTGGAAGCAATGAACACGTAATTCCTGAAGTAATAGATGATGTCTTAGTAATATGCAAAGGACGATTAATAAATGTTTTATTAGATTTCAAAGTGTACTCGGAACAGAGCTTTGAAGAATGGAAAAAGATTTCCAAGTCAATGTTGATATCCCAGGATGATGAGATGTGTTGTTTCATACATCGTATGAGTAAAGAATTGGTATGAGATGCTTGGTTATTATCTCGGTGAATTTACCTTCAAAGGCCCTAGCTCCAAATTTATGACAATCAAGTGCTTTAGTTTTGGTTAATTTTTTTTTTGAATGTTTTAGGGCTCATTTTTACAAAAATGACCTAGAGCTACTCAAATGCTTAGATATTCTATTTTGCAGCTACCTTCATCAACACCTTTTCATTTAGGTAATGCATTTAGTGTACACACCAATGTTTTTTAGGATTTAGATGTTAATCTAGCATGGTCTGTAATCTGCAACTTTTTAATTTTTGACTATTATGGAAAAGTTGATGAACTAAAATCCATTATACGTTACGAAGCTAACATAAAATCGATAATAGACCAGCTGTGGATCTTTTATACTTCTGACCGCATGTTTTTATTGAAAACGTTACGTTTCATCTTTGAAAAACTCACTGAGAAAAACTTTGTGTATTATAAACAGTT
>JAEQML010071246.1:0-16265 GCA_016904865.1 Pissodes strobi
TTTGAGTTCCATACTAAGCATACTATGCAGGCAAGCAGTTGGTCGAACAAATCAGCACCATTCATATTTTCATTGTAGCTACCGATATTTGTTGAGCAATCGATCGTAATTTCATTCATTTACAGTTGCTTTTTCTGTGCATAAAACATTTGTTTACTTCTATTTTTTCAACTGTTTTCAGAATTATATTTTTCAGTTTCGTAATTTTTAGCGTAAATGAATAGCTCATTTGAAAAGTTTTTTGTTAAACCTGTTAATTTGCGATCCAGATGTGTTATTTACTCTAAACTCAAAATCGGTATTTTCACCCAGTGATCCTTCTTGATCCCTCTCTTCCTTCCTTCGTAGCTTGAAAAATATAGCAGATATAGATATGTCCACAAGCTATAGCTCAAATTTTAAATACCATTTTTATAGGATTATGACTCATGTATTGCTTAAGGTGGTTCCTACTCTAATAATACATCTAAGTGAGTCATCATTGGTCTTAGTTTATACAGTTTATCGAAAATAGCTTTAATCCTTTTTTGACATCGACTCATTGTTATTGAGATGTAAAAAGCATATAATTCTTAAGTAGCATTTCAAAGACATATTTTTAGAAATTCTCAAGCAATGAATGTTCTGATGCCATAACCAATATTAGGGTAAACTCGAACGGTAACCTATAATGATCAGCATTCCAAGAAAAACTTTTAACCCTTCTAATGTCATATTAAGAATGGAACCTTTTTGTAAAGCTTAACGGTTTGATTCAAATACAGCTAAATCCACAAATTTTTTACCGAACGTGTTCAAAAATACTTCAACAGATTGTGAGAACTGTCTACCACCTTCGGGTAAACATCGGTTTCATCAAACCAGACTGCCTCAAAAATGCGGGAAGGAAAGGTGTCATTTTCTAGGAAAAATCTTCGTCTTTCTTTGGTAGAAGTCTATTTTTGTATAAATACGCGGGAGGAGGACACGTTCTACATCCGAAGATACTGGAAAATTTATAAAAATCTGACTGTTTGCTCACATCAAAAACGGTTCTTGTTCCTCATCTAGATGTACTTGGCAAACAAGTAAAAAACTGAATAGCATAATCTACTTCTGAATCTCTACCCCAGATTGCTTTTACGGCCTGGTCTTATTTTATCCAAGAACTAAATTTATAAAGTCAAATACATCGGCAAGCTCGTTCCACCTGATTAGATTCCCCGTGCCTGTATACAGGGTGTTTCCTAACCTCGGTAAAAAAATGAAACTGGTGAATCCTCACGTAATTTTAAGACGAAAATGTGGTATAAAATTTTTTCGATTGTCGCTTAGTTTTCAAAATACAGGGTGTTGCAAAATTTTTTTTTTCGTGATTTCTTTTTATCAATAAATAATTAGAAGCGACATTCGAACAATATTTGCACACCTTAATAAAGGGTTTGAGCACTTTATTTTGTATTCACGCAAAGCCTACTCGTTTATTTAAACAACAAAATGATTAGATTCTTATGACGTGAACAAGAAAATAATTTTTTGCTCGAAAACTGTAAAAAATACGAGAAAAATGCAAGAAACTTAATTTGCTAAAAACTAACTTTTTTATCAAATAACATAATAATTTTGAGTGTTTAACAGGCCCGTATTATTACTTTTTGCGAAATTCTAGTAGTCGGTACCCGGATCTCCGCCAATGAACTAGTTGAGAAGGTCAACATGAACACAAAATAAAGTGCTCAAACCCTATATTAAGGTGTACAAATATTATTCGAATGTCGCTTCTCATTATTTATTAATAAAAAGAAAACAGGAAGAAATTTTTTTTTCAACACCCTGTATTTTGAAAATGAAGCGACATTCGAAAAAGTTTTATACTACATTTTCATCTTAAAATTACGTGAGGTTTCACGAGTTTCATTTTCTTACCGAGGTTAGGAAACACCCTGTATACATAATAAACAGCTATTTTATATAACTCCTTATAATATAACATTTTGTCCTACGCAACTTTTTCCGAAATTATACGTATTTGTTTAAATTACATAAAATATAAGTAGGTTTCCAATAATTTCACATTACAAAATCAAAAGGGTCTTTAAATAAATGATACAAACATATTGACTCAAAGTTTGTTCTTAAACAAAACTGATGGTACCGTATAAAATTTATAGCCATTTTTACTTTGGTTTTTATTATTGCAAACCGACACTTTTCAAGAATGTGTTATTTATTCCTAGTGCACGCGTTATGTTCTTGAACTCCTCATTTAAACTTTATTCTCTTATTGTCAATGCAAAAGTGAGTTTATTAAAAGTAGAAAATGAACATAAGACACGGAAATCGGGCACACAATTCAAAAAAAGTTGTTGTTAGCGGTAACGCAAAACAGAAAATTAAATAATTTTTTAAAAATAATATATCGGACAAAAAGGTAGTGTACATTTTTTTTTTTTTTTTTTTTGGCAGTGGCACACATACTAAAGGTAGATCCTATGGCGCTCGACGAGCGGTGTGTGTGCGAAGATGTTGATTGACACGGTTCTTGAATATTTGTAGGTTGTAATTAGTGGGAAACAGATGTCCTGGAAGTGAGTTCCACAGTGATGCAGTGCGCCAGACAAAGCAGTTCTGGTAAAGCGATGTTCTAGGTGTTTCTAGTTGTACGACGAACTGGTGCGCCCCTGCCGTCTGTCGGGACTGCCAGACAGGAGTTGCCAGGGGCGGGATTATGCGGGCCAAATCCTGGGAACATCTGCCGTGAAAGTATCTGTAAAACAGAGACATCTCGGCCACATGTCTGCGATGTTCCAGACTATCCAGATTCCGGGTCAACTCCGGATCGCCGACGAGACGCACAGCCCTCTTCCGAATGGAATCCAGCAGCTTTAGGGTATGCTTTGGTGCGGCACCCCAGATATGTGAGCAATATTCTAAGCACGGTCTTATTTGCGCTTTGTACAGCAAGAGCAACTGCTGCGGTGTATAGAGTTTTTTGTTGCGAAATAGCGCACCAAGCTTCTGGGAGGCTGATTTTGCGATGTTAGCAACATCAACATGTCATGTCATGACATATTGCTGTTGACCGAGACACCCAGCAGCCCGATTGACGAGGATGAAGGAATGGTCGATCCTGCCATAATGATGTCAGGGCCCGCTGTATTGGCCATCTTAGTAAACGTTGCGGCTTGGGTCTTTGCTGCATTGAACTGGACCAAATTTCGGTCGCCCCAAGTTTGAACTTTCTCCAGGTCTTGATTAATTGCTGTAATCTGCTCCTGTCTGCGGTGATGAGTCTCAGTCGCTGGTAAGGGTTTTTCTGATCGAAAGTGGGAGACAAGGGTACTGTCATCTGCAAATCTGTAAACAGGATTATTCGTTTCGATCAGCAGGTCATTAATATAGATGAGGAACAGAGTTGGTGAAAGTATTGCGCCCTGAGGCACGCCCGCGTTGATGGTGAATGTGTCCGAGATGTGTCCATCGACTGCAACGTGTAGGGATCGGTTCTTAAGGAAACTGGCCAGCCAGCTGCAGAGAGAGGCGGGCAGTCCCAAGGACGGCAGTTTGTTGAGCAGTCCGTCATGCCAAACTCTGTCGAATGCCTTTGAAATATCCAACGCAATCGCTCGAGACTCTCCGTAGTTTTCAATTGCCCTACTCCATATATGAGTGACATAGGCCAATATATCTCCTGTCGATCTCTCTTTGCGAAAGCCGTATTGATTATCGCTGATTATTCTGTTGCTCTCGAGGTACTTGAGTAGTTGCTGGTTGACTACACGTTCCATGACTTTGGAGATTATTGGAAGCAAGGCAATCGGGCGATAGTTTGAGGGCGTGGTTTTCTTGCCTTTTTTTGGAACAGGTTGCACTCGAGCGACTTTCCAAGAGGATGGGTAAATCCCTTTTCTGTAAGAAAGAGAAAAAAGCCTGGAAAAAACCTGTGCGTATCTAGTTCTTTAAGGATTTTGCGAATATCACGATGAGAAAACTTGACTTCTGCCATGGTGGTGTTGATGTTCGGTATAGTGGGGAGAGTCTTGCTTTGGGGCACGTCTAAGGTAGAGTGCGATGAAAACATTTTGGCGAGCATGTTTGCTTTTTCCTTGGCTGTAGTCGCCGTGATGCCACGTTCGTCCGTCAAAGGTGGGAGAGACGTTTTTGTAAAGTTGTTACTTACTGCCTTTGCTACCGACCAGAAATTCCTGGAGCCACTGGGGCATTGCAAAAGTTTATTCCTGATCCTTAGTCCTTAGTTTCGTCGATCACACGCTTGCACTCGTTTCTCGCTTCGATAAAATAATTGCGATTTTCAGCGGTCTGATTTTGCTGCCAGTACTTATAGGCTTGCTGTTTCCTTCCTACAGCTCTTTCGCATCTTTTGTCGAACCAGGGCTTTCCTTTTGATGGTAACTTGATGGAATTTGGGATGTATGCTTCCATTCCTGAGGAGATTACTTGCATGATCTCTTCGCAGCAGTCTGACGGGTCGTCAGTGGCAAAGCAGACGTCGAGCCAAGGAAAATCTAGGTAAAACTGCCTCAGATCGTCCCAGTTTGAATTGTAATGCCAGATTTTGCGAGGCAATGGTGGATCCTTCTGTATGAGTGGCAATTTACAAACCGTTGTAATAAGTTTGTGGTCGGAGGTACCTAATGGCGGACCAACTGTAACCTTGTACTGGTCAGGATTGGTGGTCAGAAAAAGATCCAGGAGGGCGGCGAATTCGCCCCTCTCTGAGATTCGAGTTGGTTCGTCTACAAGTTGAGTAAGCCCGCAGCTGATGGCAAATGCTTTAGCCTCTCTACCTTCGTTGTCGGTCTTGTTGTGATGTTTGAGCCAGTTGGTGTTGTGGGCATTGAAGTCTCCCAGAACGATTATTTCTGAACTGGGGTGATCGACCTGTATTGAGTCAAAGGTGGTAGCTAGTGTTGAGAAAAAGCTTTGGTAGGCTCTATCGCTCGGAGGGCGATAGAGACAACATATAAACTTGGTTAATCCCTTGGCGGTGAACTTGATTTGTTACCGAAGTTCTAGTAGAAAGACTATTTAATGCTTCTGTTTCAAAATCATCCGAAAATGGACTTTTCAGGGAAAATGTAAAAAGGTATTTTTAAAGACGAATACGACGCTAAAATGTGTATTAGAAAGCACGTTAGAAATGCTGATGCCTTTTACACTGGGTGAGCTAGTTGAATGCAAAAAAACGCATCGATTTGATTGAAAATACCAAACTGATTCTTTTTTTCTTTTCAATTTGAAAAATCTACTTTAACATAGCCATTTTTAAGAAATCGATCTCAGGTTTGTACACCTCGTGATCTCTGCTATAAAAATGCATGGAAGTAATTTCCTGTACGAGATCGAGAAATACGAGAAAATCAACCGCAAAACATTTCAAATATATCACAGTTTTGCTTTCGAATATTTTTACATGGCGATGACGTTTAGGCTAAAATAAGCAAATTAACATTTAATTGACCGAAATCTCATTAAAAACGTCAGGATCGGAAAATGTGGAATTTCTTGTTGGTGATAAGAGGAAACATTAAGGGACTTTATATGTATTTTATGTATTTCTGTAACTAGTAAAACGACATGTAGCTCCCATGTGACAACAATGATATTACACATGAATTCGTTAAAGTTCAAGCCTTGGTCATTGGTGTGCACGGCCGTTCACTACCTCTCCACTCAGCAGGCGGTACATAGCAAATATCTATCGTTTTATTAATATTTTGACGCTCATTAAATTGTTGACTATGATTTTCTAGTAAATCATAGTATCATGTAAGTGTCCTTTAAATCTCCAGTTGCAGACTAGTAATCTATATCTTGCCGTTTTGGTACACTGGATTTACTTAGTTTCTTGACATTTCTTGATTTTTATACAATCTTGGACGAAAATCAACAACTTATCAGAAACACAAGCGGCAAGTTCTGCATATTTCAAAAAGACCTTATATAATTTTGGCAGATGCTAGCCACATTTGGAAAACGTTGAATGATTTAAACTGTTAATATGTCATAATCAGTTAACGCAGAATATATTGAAGAATATTACCTTGAATTATTCAAGATTCAGTTAACTGGTGTTTGTATGAATTATAGTAATTTATTTGAATGCTTGCGCTCGAGTCAATATAGTACTTAACTCATTTCTATGAGCTGAGAATGTTAAAACCGAAATAAAAAACGTTCCAATTGTTTGCATTGATTTGTCAAACAAATTTATTACTAAATACCGATTTTACGCATTTTGCATATTGCATATTTTTGTGTTTTTGAAGGAGAAATGCATATCCAAGCATGTTTTGGAACAACCTGAACAGTGCGGCGCCTGAACACTTGAGCTCGATTTAGACTGGTTCTTCCCTAAGAGGGTAATAAATAGGCTAAGTACATAAAGTAATAAACTATTCTTCTACTGAGAAATTGCATTAGTCTGTGCATTTTTTTTGCCAAATGTTTTAACTAGAATTTCCTTACCTTACCTTATACCTTCTCTAAGTTATTTATTTGTTCACAATTGGTACAGTTGACCAGTATTATTAAAGTTATCGTTTGTCGTAGCCCCAAACAAAATGAAAGTGAAAGTGAAAGCGAAAATGGTATTATGTCGAAAATACGGTGCATTTCGTGGATTGAGTCTTATCCAGAACTTGCTCTGAACTCAACGGCGATCATGTTTTTTGCAAGCCTTGTTCAAAAGTTGTTTTCTGCTCGAAGAAATTCCAAATAAACCAACACATTAAGTCTCACATTGCCAATGTTAGAAAATGCAATCAAGTCCCATACAGTCAACGTTGAAGCAGTCTTTTGAGACTTTTAAAAGCGAAAACTATGGTCAGTCATAATTTAACGAAAAACTGTTTAAACAAGCTAATCAACCCGCAAGTAAAGGCTTTTCTGACATAATATTCTAAATTTTATGCTCCAGATGAATCAACATTAAGAAAAAATGTTGTGGAATAGGAATTTGGTACCATGCTAGATGAAATAAAGAACTAAATTGGAGGCAACTATGTATATTGTCATCGACGAGACAACTGGTTCGTGTGGAAGTTGGATAGTTATTTTAATAATCGGAAAAACACAGAAGAAAACCCTGGAAAAGTTTACCTCATAGCTGTAAAAGAACTGAAAGAAAAAACAGATAATCTTACAGTTACCCGTTTTATTCAAAAAATACAAAGACTTTTATTTTTGTTGATTTCAGTTCCTATAGATAAAATTCTTGTCCTGCTATCCAATGCTGCACCGTAGATTGTAAAAGCAGGACAGAACATAAAAATATTTAATGGAAATTTAATTCATATAACTAACTTAACTAGCTCACGAATTGTTTCGGGCAATATTTGAGCTTCCCCCCCGTTGGTCAATGAGCTAATAGCAAATGTGGAAAACATATCATAAATTCCCCAATATGATTGAAGTTTTACAAGGCAAATTTGCCAGAAGTATCTATACCAATTGAGCGTGTCGTGACCAGATGGGGTACCTGGATTCATGGGGCAATATTTTATGCAGATAAGTGAAAGACTTCATTTCACAAATGTCTGATGATTCACAGTGCATCCTAAAGTCTAAAACATATTTAAAAATGATAAAGTGGTATCACAGTTAATGTATATTAAGTGTAACTAGCAGACAGTATTTTGCAACTAGAAGAATTGTCTACAAGTCTACCAGAATCTATGAATATAGTAGAAACATGAGTACAAAATACAGATTGAGGTAGGAAAAACAGTAGAGGTAAAATTAGAAAGTTAAATAGAAAAAACCACAGGTTTTAAGGTTTTAAAGCAGGTCATAATATCAAGGAAAACTGTAAATAATTTTTCTATTAAAACTGCCTAAGTTCCAAAATTAAAATTTTGTTGTATAACTTCAATAGGTGTAGAGAGATCGTTTTCGTTGTACAAGCATATCCTTAGTGATAGACGCTACAATTTTTTAGTTCAAAACTTTGAAGCACGCGTAATAACTAGTGCGTTTTATAATTTTTTAAATTAATATTAATATGTGCTTGATATAAATTGATATAAGGAAATTTATTTGTTATTCAATAAAGTATGTACAACTTTTTACTTATTTTTGTTCAGTACACGGTCCCCTAAGTTAGTGAAAATTTAATCTAGGAAATCAAAATTTAGTTGCTTTATCACTGCATATTTATTGCATAATTATGTATTTTTTGCATATATTCTTAAGGTTTTTGGTTGCATATAATCCATTCTTTGTTTATTAGCATATAACTGATGAATATCGTCTTCGTTTGTCAGTCTTACTTATCACTCATATTAAAGAAAAAATGCAAACTGTTGCGCCTATTGGGAGAGAGGAGAAGGTATATTTCAAATATATTTATAAATTACTAATGGCAATATTACTATTGGCCAAATAGTTTCACGTGACATGATGGCCAAGAAGTGTACGGGTTGGAAAGACTCTGTGACTGGCTCTATTTTAGGAAAGTAACAAGTTCTTTGCTACTTTCGCAAACCGCAAACTTATGCAGGCTGTCCTTACCCCAAACTATAACTATATAAAAAATAAAATGAGGCAGACATTAACTGAGTTCAAGTTAACCGGTTAAAATCTGACACATTATAATCACTGAACTATCAAATCTACCGACATTGTTTTCCAATATTTAATTAACCAATCAATAATATTGCCCCCACATCTATGGTGCCGCACCTAAGCACACTCTAAAGCTGCTGGATTTCATTCAGAAGAGGGCTGTGCGACTTGTCGGCGACTCGGAGAGGACCTGAGATCTGGATAGTCTGGAACACCGCAAACATGTGGCCGAGATTTCCCTGTTTTACAGATATTTTCACGGCAAATGTTCCCAGGATTTGGCCCGCGTCATCTTACCCTCATTAACGCTTGTCAGACAGTTACTACAAACGGCAAGAGCGCATCCGTTCGTTGTACAATTGAGAACACCTAGAACGGCGCTTTATATTATTGTAGGACTCACTCCCAGGACAGCTGTTTCTTCCAAATATACACTAACGTCTAGGTTCGGCGGAATAACTTTTTCCAATCATGCGCAGTTGCGCTTTATGATCCGCGGTGTGCGACCTATCAAGGGAGGGCGATAATTTAAAGGAGTACTTTTAACTTCACGTATTATCCCTTCGTTTGCTTCGTTCGCTTCGGGGCGTAACCAAATAAAACTAACCGAAACTAACCCAAATTTACGAAAAGAAACAAAGATAACCTTAAAAAATCTCTTGCCACCGATGGGATCGAATGCGGGACGCCATATCAGAAACCCAGGATCTGACCACTATACCACGAGACCTCTTGAAAGCATTTCACTGAACCATATTGATATGGGTAAATAACGCAACGTCGCTGATCATAAAACGCAACTGCGTATGTTGCGAAAAGTTTAGCGCTAAAATTAGACGCCAGTCTATTATACAACCTACAATCCGAGAAGAACAATCGCTTGTTCTTCTCGACTACGAACCGTGTCGATCAACATCTTCGCATACACAACGCTCGTCCGTGTTGAATACCATAGGATCTCTCTTTAGTGTGTGTGCCACTGCCATAAAGAAGCCATGCGCATACCACATGGTATTTTCGAGCCGAGAGTAACATTACCATTGACAATTGGTCCAGTTTTTGTAGAAAAATGAGCTGTACTAATACCAGCGAATATTAACTACGACAAGAAGGCCCACTTAATGGCCAGAAAGCGCTACAAAGGAATCGTGGTTGATTTTCTTCGTTGCCTGGTAACGAACAGCAAACTCCACCGCACACAGGTTGAATTTAAATAAAAGCTGGCCATAAACGATATTTTCGTTTGCGATATATTTAATCAAATTTATAACGAAATTATTTATAGCACTCTAATACTCTAGTTGGCATTGGAAAAACACAATTGATATCTTCTGAATTGTTTGCAGCGCCCTGTCAAACTTACGTTATGGTTTTTTTATTATTATCATCAAATAAATATTTTGATAAAGTTTGTATTCAACTGGATGTTTCAAAAATCAGTTAACGTTTTTAATTAGTTAATATTGATAACAATACTCAAGGTATGTAATAACTAATATTTAAAAAATTTTGATTTTGTGTTAACGATTTCACCATATTTCCGAATACTAATATTCTGACAAAAGACATCAAGAAGAAAATGTTGCTCGAATTTGCCCCATCTTTTAATATTTAATTAAATTTTGGCGTTTTGGGTGATTTTAAGATTGATTAAAGGTTTCGCACAATTTTACTGTATATTTCATTTCTATTTTGTAATACAATACAACTAAAAAATAGCGATATTATCATATATTGACTCGACTATAGAATTTAGGCTTGAAAATTAATCTGGCAAAAGGATGAGCTGGTCTATGGCCGCCGCGTCAAAGGTCGCCTGCCAACATGATTGTTTTATTTGTATCATGGCCTGCCGATATTCTACTAGTATTCGCGCGGGGAAGGAGACACACCTTTGACATGCCGCCGCGGAGAGTGATCCTTCTTATCATATAGTTTTGCCCAAATGCATAATAAAATGATAAAGACTGATGTACTATACTGCTAACATGCTAACACTCCGTTGAAGTTATGTGTTGGTATTATACCTAATTGTGCAACAACTGTAGCCAGATTTTCAGAAAATGACGCGTCGAAATGAGGATCCCTTATTGGCTAAATTTGTAACGTGCGCAGTTTTTCCTGCTGCTGTCTTGTTTGAGCATTTACGTTTCTCAGTTTTTTTTTGCTTCATATGTTGTACTGAAAGTATTTTCAAATGTCATTTAAATTCAAGTTTAAATTACCCTTAACGCAACGCATTATTAAATTGGAATTTTAAAAGCTATATCTGTTGTAAAGTCATCGGTACGGGTGGGCAAGAATCAAATAAACTCTTAATATTTTAGCAAATAACTGAATAATCGATTAATCGAAATAATCAATTATCGATGTTTTCTGAAATATTAATCGATAAGTCGATTAATCGGTACTTTCTTAAAAGTGAATCGAATAATCGATTATTGTCGCCCACCGATAATATTGTAGTAAGTGAAACTGAAGGCGAAATTTCGGTAGAATCATTATTGCTGATGCAAGACTGATGTTATTATAAAAAGAGGTAATAAATACTTTGGCTGAATCAGCAGATAAAAATTTATAATAAATTTGGATCATCGAATTAAAAATTTAAAACCCTTTTTTTTACAACGAAGGAGCCCTTAATTTTCAAAATCCTTTTTTAAAACGATTTAAGAACATACAAATGATTTTTATACATGATTTTTATCGTTAGTGATAATTGATACTCCCTATATATAAATACAGATGATGAGCAAAAAATTCAACAATTATTTGTCTAAAACACGATATATTAAACGTGTAATACTTAATAACTTTTATGTCTTATTTCTGGTAAACCTTATTATGGCCAGCTTTCCTAGAAATTCGACCAGTGTGCGCCGGGTCCAAAGGTCACATGCCAGTATCATGCTAGTTTTCGCGCGGGGGAGGAGACATACCGTTGACGTGCCGCCGTGGAGAGTGAATCTTCTTATCGTAGTTAATATTCGCTGCTAATACTACATTGTCTAAGCTTGAGTTTACATTTTAATTTATACAAAACTACAGCCAAGATCAATGTTCTACTCGGAAAGCGTAACCTTAGCGTAGACGTGTTCATGCCCTTCTCATATATTCTAATATCTCCCCCACCTTTGGTTATGAGGCTCATTATATGAAGCCGTAGTATCCAAAGATGGAGTGCGAGGTTTCGATATTTAAATATGATATGAAGATTAATTATTTTTTGTCCAATAATAGTATTTTTTAATTTATATATTTTTAATTATATTGTTATTATTGTTATGCCTCCGCGCAAGTACACATAGTAATTGTATTATTCGTCATTCTGAAAACAAAGGTATGTCTTTTAATGTGAGGGGTGATTGCTATGAATTTTGGACGGCATATCATAAAAAATCTGAAACTAAAGCCACAGTGGTACATCATTTGGGTCTTTAGTAAGAATTTGCTTATACTATTTAGAAGAATAATTAAAATAGTAGGCAGTATTAACTAATTGAAAATAAGAAAGCATTAGTATCTGGTTTCAGTTTATTAAAAATGATTTAAACAAATTGTTCTAACAAGACGCACCCATCATGTGATCCGGCCCTGATTGAATTAGCCAGGGTTGTACACCTGGTATGCACGCAATGCACGCGCGTCACGCATTCAAGTAAGACGTCACCGGGGACACGTATGGCTCCATATCGCTAATTAAGCACGTACAACTCGCTCAATGCATGTATTGTATGTGTAATGCTGGGTAAATAAGTCGGATGTCTATTGATGATCCACTCAATTAGGTTACACTAGGCAAGGCGGGTCGGTTAAGTCACGCTTATTAGCTCTGACGGCATCCAATAATTTATTAAATTTTGTATTTAAAATGAGTTCGAACTAACCTCACGTCGAAGGTGTAACACACAATCTATATATGATATTATTCCATGCTACGTTAGAAAAACAAAACTTGTTACAAAAAAGAATAACAGAAAATAAACACCATGATTTGAGGCGTCAACCATCAAATCTTCCCAGAAATAAGTAGCCCAAATAAAGGAACCTTCTTTAAATGAGATCTCTAGCATTTTAAACAATTTAGACAAACGGGAAGAATAAAAGATAATCCTATTTTTTTATTTCAGATCTGCAAACACGAGCACTGTTTTCGAGAACTTCCGGTTTATCAAATTAGACATCGATTGAAGGGGAAAGCAGGTAAACATGATACTACTTTGTTTTAATTACTTTTACTATCATATACGAATAAAACATGTACTAGAAATGATGTTGGCAACCATATTAAATTTAACGCCATTACCTCCTGTCCCCACTAAACAGTACTAGCGATATTCATGTATAGAATATGGACCAATTGCTGGAACGGCCTAATAACATGAAAAGTACCATATATAGAGTCATGAAATTTTGATCAATCAGTAAATCGGTTCCTGCGAAGCTACCAAGGCGGCTATTTCACACGTGTCATAAACGAAAAGAAAAACGTGGCAGGTGAAATTTTTGTCGCCACTTCCTTAGGAGTTTCCGCTGCGTCCAGTTCCATTGTACAGGGTGAGTAAACGATAGAGTAAAGTCTATTATCTCGTTGGTTTTGGGAACTACAGAAAAATGTTGAATATGAAAGTTGTAGGGAATGTCGAGATGCACAATTTAAAAGCATTTTTAGACATACTGGGTGCTTCAAAAAAGCGTGGCGAACGCAACATATATTTTTTTAAATAGAACATACTATTTATTATTTTATTTTGGAAATCTGCATAAGATTCAATAAATTTTTTATTAATAATGTTATATACCTAAACTTATTATTTTTTCCAATATTCCAATTTTTCTAAAAAAATCGGCTTTTCACTAGTGTAAGAACTTGACAATGGCGCCTTTATTTTTCAAGGTAGTACATTCATATTTGACATGAATGTTGTTTAGGGATGAACCAAAAGATACATATAATAAGATTCTATTTATATGTTACAGGATGTTCAAAATAGACAAATTCGTATCCCCGTTTTAAATTGAAAAATCTCGAATTGTTTAAATGGCACACCCTGTATTTTATTGTACTTTATGATAGAATTTACAAAACCCTTCAACTTTTGTTGAGTATGTCCTATACCTATTGTTAATACTTTGCGCTTTAATTTGAATTATTTAGTTTTATCAGTTACGGTATTGTGAAAAACATAATGAATGAAACAGCTATCTTACGCTAAAAAGATGCCCTTCGACTTCGATACACATGTTTAGTCTATTAACTATATTTTCCTGCACGTTTACTAGCATGAAAGGTGTTATTGTTCCACACGCAATCCGTATCCTGTTCTCCATATGTTCGGGTATTGTAGGGGGATTAACAAAGACACGATCTTTAACGTATCCCCACAAAAAGAAGTCCAGTGGGGTCAAGTCACATGATCGAGGAGGCCACCCGATGAATCCGCCTCTGCCAATCCATTTTTGTGGGTAACGATTATTTAAATATTCCCGAACTTTCCGATGGTAATGAGCAGGAGCTCCGTGTTGTTTAAACCACATTTCGTTGTTATCAACTTCTTCAAGAAGCTGGGGTAATTCAACTTGCAGCAAGAAGTTCAAATATCTAGGCCCGTTAAGAGATTCACGGAAAACATATGGACCATTGCATGACTCGAAAGTGTTTGATTCTACACCATATATTAAGTGACCAATGGTTTTGTTTTTTCACCAGAATGGATTAACTGTGGAATAATAGTGAAAGTTATGGCGGTTTACTGCTAAAGAATTTGCATTGTTATCTATTGCTTCATTTAAAATGGTACAAAAATTTACGCGTTGTTCGAAATCACGGTCCAGAACTTCTTGATGTAATTCCATATGCAGGGGATGGTATTTATATTTTTTGTGGTGCAATTAACCGTTGATTGGGATGCGTCATATAAGATCGCTACTTGACATGCAGTATAAACTCCAGTTCTTATTCCTCGCCAGTAGTAGCATTCCGGATTACCACTTTCCGTTTATCGTATTCGACGGTGCCACTAGTATCAAACGGTTCCATTAGGCACTGATAGGATTGTCTAGTTGGTATGCGCCTATTGGGATACTTTGCTCCATAAAGCCTCACTGCCAGAAGACAATTTTTTCCGCCTCGCCAAGTATATAAATCATATAGATTAGTTCATGAGGAAAATCCATGACTAATTTTAAGTTTATTCGTCAGTGCACGATAAAAAAATAAATTATTTTCAGTCACTTAAGTGACACGTCGAAATTTGACAATGACTTATTTGTTGTTTTGCCATGTAATAATTTTGCCATGAAAATAAGAGTAAAAATGACAAAATGAAAATAAATCCCAAAGTATTAAGAATAGGTATAGGGCATACTTAATAAAAGTTGAAGGGTCTATCAGAAAGAACAATAATATATAGGGTGTGTCATTTAAGAAAATCGAGATTTTTCAGTTTACAATGGGCGATACGAATTTGTCTATTTTGAACACCCTGTAACATATAACTCGAATCTTATTATATGTATCATTTAGGGTTCATCCCTAAACAACATTCATGCCAAATATGAATATTCTACCTTCAAAAACAATGGCGCTATTGTCAAGTTTTTACACTGGTGTAAAGTGGATTTTTTTTTGAAAAATTGTATTATTGGGAAAATTAATAGGTTTAGGTATATAACATTACTAATAAAAAATTTATAGATTCTTATACAGAATTCAAAAATAAAATAATAAATAGAATGTTCTATTTAAAAATATATATATTGTATCCGCCATACTTTTTTGAAGTAAAGTGGGTAAATTGTTATGTTTAAAATTATTTTTAAATAGTGCATCTCGACATTCCCTACAGCTTTCGTATTAAACATTTTACTGTAGTTCCCAAAACAAATGAGATAATGGACTTTACTCTATCGTTGACTCACCCTGTACAAAACACAATTACATCTTCCACGGCGACTTTTCTACAGAATACGTTAATTAAAAACTCCAAAAGACTCCAATTTTCAACCCCTTTTTAACTTAAATAGCTACAATTTGCTGAGGGATAAAAAAACACTTTATTCCTGTGGTGTATACGCTATTTTTATGCACTATGGAAAAATAATTACAGGAGAGAAAGAAAAACACCATTGGTACATACTTTATGTTCAAAATATTATAAACGTTGTCTGGTTTTTATATTGTTGACACTCCAAAATCCATCCAAAATCTTGGTGTGTTTTAATACATTGCTATGACCACTTAAAAAAATCCCCTGAGGCTAACAAATTTATTTGTCAAAAACGAGTCACATTGCTGAAAATTGGCTTTCGGTGGTGTTAGCATAATCGTTAATAAATGATACTAAAGATTAGGTTTTACTTATTAAAAATAGCTATAAGATTGGGACACGTTTTTGGCAAATAAATTTGTAAGCTTGTTGTTAGTTTTGTATTTCACTGCTTTAATTTTATTTTTAAACCCTAGGGCTTATATCATTTTTAATCCCAAAGGTTTAAAAGTGCCACTTTAGTTCCCGAAATCAGGGATTAAAACCGCTACTTGAGACCCCAAAGTGCATAAACTGCATTTAATCAACCCTAGTTTTTGTCAAAATTATTTCAATCGCTTCGACAGCGTGAAAAGTTCTTAACACAGATTTGAAGGGCTTTTTGTAACATAATGACAAGCGACAAAAATTAAATATTGAGAGATCAGGATT
>JAEQML010071247.1:0-16264 GCA_016904865.1 Pissodes strobi
GTTAGTAGAGTGCCGCTGTTCTTAGGATGTTCTTGTGTCCTGGGTTTCAGTTGAAACTCGTCTATTTGTTGCTATATGCACTATTTTGGCAGTCCACGCAAAGTATGCTGTACATTCCTTGATTTGGTTTTAATGGCTGCAAAATTGGTTTGATCTGGTTGCTTCCCTGTGATTTTGTCACCTTTGTCTGCCACTGCCTCTATATATGCAACTACGGCTTTATGCAGGTTATGTTCTTCGTTGCTTTCTGGTTTCTTCTTGATTGATTGCCTTCCTAATGTTCTTTCCGGATTATCCATGTTATTTAAGGGCCTTAGTTGTTTTTTTTGTTTCTTCTTGCTTTAGGTGGGTTTTGTTAGGTGATGAAACCGAGTTATCCAAATATGTGACATTTACTGAACTTATGATGGATGATGGTGGAATTTGGCGTTTAGGTTTCTGTTGGTAAGAGTGTACTTCCTATAGACGGTATAATTTAGGTTTTAATACGACCTTCTGAGCAGATCCAGGAATGGTAGATACTTCTAGTGTGAACTGTGAATTTTGTTTATGTTCAAAAGGAAATTATCCAAGTGCTCTCTGCCATAACAATTAACATTTCCATGGCTGTACGAAATACGTCATGAAGAGGTTCGCGATGCGTGGTGACAGTGTTGATCCCATGAGGGCACCATCGGTTTGGTCGTAGATCTGGCTATTAAACATGAAATAGGTATTTTTCAGACAGTGTTCCAATAATTGGTTAACATGTGCTGGAAAATTCTCATGCTTGACACTCTTGTCTAGGGCCACATCAATAGATGTGCTGGAGTAAAGTGAGATGACATCAAAACTTACAAGAATATCGTTTTCGCCTAAACGGATATCTTCGAGTATTCTAATATGCTGTTCTAAATCTCTGACGTACGATTCCGCAAGTTCAGTTGATGGTTGTTTTAAACTTGTGAAATATTTTCCTAGCTTTTTGCGTTTGATAATTCACTGCATTTACGATGGTTCTTAAAGACATCTTATGTTTGTGTATCTCGAGTAGATCGTAAAGTTTTGAACATTTGCTGGATTTTTCTCGTAGCTTGATGATTTTCTCAATTTCCGAGTCCAGGTATGTGGCTTTTATTTTAGTTTTGGTGGTCGTTTCTAGGACTATATGAAGCAAATGACGAACATCTGAAGGACTAAATATATAAACTAGACCACTAAAACCAAAATGAAAGCTGCACATCTGGGACCCATTGGTTGAGAAAGGCATCAATGTTTTTCTTAAATCTGGCGCTGGAATTATTCTCTCAATTCTGGGTGTTTTTAGCTTACTATGTACTTGATAAATTCTTTGATTTCATCATTGCAAGAGATTTTAGAGCCCAAATTTCTTACAAAGAGGTACTATTTTCTGTATGAATGTAAGAATCATATTTTATTTCTATCTAATTTAATTACAGTTTTAATAAAATACAATAAGCGCCTTCTTATAAGCAATAAAATACGAGCAAAATGTATGGGGATACGGTATCGTACGTTTATATTATCCAGGTAATAAATGACCTAACGGTACTGGTCCTTGTCATTCCCGTTGACACATTAATATTTAAACTCCGAATTTCACTGGATTTAGGTATCCATTCTTGTTCCGTAGAGCTTAGATAATAGAACGAGACTATTTTGAGAACTGTGGGTCGAAACAACGTGAAATATTCAGGTGAGCTTATCACAGAGTGTCTTTTGACTTATAATTTGATGTGTCCATATAAAGCGTAATTATTTAATGATATTTAACAGCTTCTATGTTCAATATAAAACAATTTGCCTTTATACTAGTTTAATAATAATTCGTACGAACATAATTATATCTGGAGCGAGCATGTCGCTCTGTTAAATCCCTTCATGCTCATTGCACATCTCAGATTCGACCTTCGGGGTCAAGCTCTAGTATCTGGAGAGAGCAGGTCGCGCTGTTAAATCCCATCATGCTCATTGCACGGCTCAGTACTAGCAGAAGAGAGAGACGTATTGCGAGTCAGCCCTTTACGTCTGGGTATGTGTGACGTATTGTGCGTTTAATCCCTTTACGTCCTTCAAGGGTGGTAACTAGGTAGGGGTCACGTCGCGCGTTTAATCCCCTCGTGACCATATTTCAAACTCCTAGTCACCATGCCTTGATGATGCACAAGTCAGGACAGTGTTAGAATACAATGTATTGCATTTGGTGATTGTTCGAATGGTTATTGAACTCTTTATTACTGAATATAACAAAGTCAACGGACACTCACATACCTTTTCTTCATTATAAGTTAACCCGACTATGCGCGCTAGCCAGTACCTCGACCATCAGTCAATCCATCCTGACAATTACGCAATAATATTTACATAGTGTAGTCTTTTATTAAAATAGAATTAACATATTATTTATTTGTCTTCTTACTTGCGTTGTTGCAATTTATTTATTTTTTTACATTTTTTTTAGCTTAGAGTTATCTCTCTCTCTTTCTCATCTCTAACATGAATATAAAAACCTCATATATATATAAACTAATATATCGCTAATCCAAACCAAAAATTGAAGCCACAACTAAAAGACGGAGCTATTTAAAACTCGCATAAGTCGGTCTTTGTCATTCAGTAAGTTCATACTGCGCAATCGTTAGAAACGCTCTGTGATTAGTTGAAAATATATGTAACAGCCAATAAAGTTATCCCCCTGATTGGCGGTAGTTTATTGGATTTAAATTATTGCCGCTTGCAGAGGTTATTTTTTAAAGCGGATATGCTTATCTGCTGTTTATTTTCAAAGCACAAACACTCTAAAAATGTCTAAAAACAGTTTTAAATTGAAATTACAATTTAATGTGCACAAGATACGATACGAATCACAGGACACAATAAAACACAGATGGATCGATAAACGGAACACGGGTCGGGGCACGGCCACCTATACGACAACCAAATTGATGGTCGATTTATTTGTTTACATTAATATTTTTCAGTCAGTTTTTTTCAATTATTTTATAACGTGTAGATATTATAACTATATTTCGAAACGTTTTCTTGTGGGAGATTCCATGTAAGCTACCTAGATGTCCTTCATATTTAAGTAGAGTTGATGAAGAGAATGTCCACCCACACTAAACGCAGAAAGATTGAATGTTGAGAAATGGAAAGGGGCTATTGCCTCGGCTATTGCTGAAAGTTTGGATAGAGCAACTACTTACAACGAAATGAAGCAATATCTTTTACTGCGCTACATGAAGCTGATATCAAGATTAATAAACTCGAGGATGGATAGTTGAAAGGAAAAGGAAACTTGTCCTTTTTCTATTTAAATGAACCAGCTGAAGGGTACCCAAGTGTGCAAATGTCTGTGTTTCTGTCAGGTCAGAAGACTTGAAGTGTTTGTGGGAAATTTGTTCATTAAAAAAACATGGTGTTCGGACAAGTCTGATATAAAACTATCAGTACGTGCGGGTTGAGTATATTAAGTACTTTAGATAAAGTGCTTCATGAAGCCAAAATATTTTTGATTGGCAATAAAAATGAAGATGATATAACATCAACTATAGAACTGTAACTTTACTAACTATTGTATTTTGTAATTGTATGTGTATTTGGGCAACCCTTGGTCTGTTGTGGCTCACCTCTGTAGATTCCACTAGGCCAGAGGCTTAATCCCTTTCATGTAATCGAATAGCTGTCTGGGGGTGGAGAGTTTGTCTAGTTCTTTCCATTGCCAGATAGCATAAAACATGCTCCATTGTTTCTTTGCCCTCCAAGCACAAGCGGCATCCCGTTTCTTCGGAAAGCCGTATATCTTCTTCATGTGGCGAACTAACTAGATAAGCACTTGTATTTTTACTAAAATGGCTTGCATGAAGATTAGAATTCAACAGTGTCTGTCTAGAACAGCTAGTAAAATTGCTTTTATTGTTGCAATACTTATTGGTTCATACAACTGCTTTGCATTTTATTCGCAGTACTTATACAACATAGAAAAATCACTGCTTTTTGTATCTATATATGTGATATTTGTTTTACTTAACATGACTTAAGCTAATTAATCATTTTATTTTATCATGTATTCTGTTATTGCTACTTAAAAAGATTGTGCTTGAGTAGGTACTGAATAGGTGAACTAACTAAAAAAACCATACACTATATATACCTTTTATTTTTTGTGACTCGTTTTACTCTGAGAAATCTACTTAAATACTTATACGTAAAATACTGCCTTTTGCAACTGCTTTGATCTTGGGCTACATATTTCATTTAACTGTAATCACATTTGTTATTAACTAATCACATAGTTTATATTATTAATACATACATATTATCAAAAATGGAAATTATAAGCCAACAAGCATAATACAAAGCAATTATGTTATTCAGATATTCCGTTCATCTACTACTCGTAACTTTATCCCTATCTTTTTAGATTTTTATTTCATGTCTATATTTCTCATATTTATTTTTATAATTAATAAACTTGTGTCCAGTTTTACCATATTGTCTTATTTTACGTTACGATTAATAGGGAAGCACTAGGTAGTAGAAGGGCAAGATTTGCTGCTTCATGGCCTTGTATAGGTGGCCGTGGTCGGCCTCGGCCAGTTTAATGCGCGACAAACGGACCAATAAGAACATTCCGTACAGAGCGTGCGCACAAACAACTTCCTGAACGACAAAGATAGACTTATGCAAAATTGATATTCCCGTCTTTTAGTGTTGACTTCATTTTCCACTCATTGTCCAAATGACGGTTTAGCAGTATATTTCTTTTTAAGTATATGAAAAACCTCTACGTTTTTCTGTTATTTCCTCCAAAAAGCTCATATTTACAAACATCCTTCCATTTATTCCAAAAAAATACTTTTTTCTTCAAACGTCAGTAAATCCGTCATTACTTGACTGTGTAGGCGGCCGTGAAGTTTCGTTTTTCCTCCGCCGGAGCTTTACTTTTCACTTTTCCGCCGGCGGAGGTAAAAGTGTTGTCATAGCAACATAGATACTTATTAAACTAAAATTTGTATTTATCACTGAATTTGTCCACTGCATTTCTAAAAATCCCTAATTTAGGAACAAATTGGTTATTATTTAATCGAACTTACTCAATAACTGCTTATCAATACGGAATTAAAACGCAATCGGAGACGCGATTTTAAAAAAATAATTATTGTTGACAGTGTCCACTGACAGCTTTATGTTACATTACTATAGCAACAACCTGTGCCTATTCACCGACACCGGTCTACGCCTTGCGAACCCACATCTTTAATAATTATTATTATTACTATTAAAAAGAGATGTTTTTGCACTAATTTGTCGACATCTGAAGAAAAAACAGCATATTTTATTTGGAGGAAAAGTTACTTTTCATGGCTTGCTCTCTATTACCAGCCTCACTCCGTTCGGCTGTTAAACACAAGCGCGCCATGAAAAGTATCACTTTTCCTCCATATAAAATAATATACTATTCCAACAAGTTTTCATTTCTTAATGTCTGATAACTCACAATATGTAAAACTATCTTAGTGTCTGTTTGTTATGTTCAATTAAATCAAGAGTAGCAACATTAGCAGATCCAATTTTTTCACTCGATTTTTCTTCTGTTTTACTACTTACCTTTTTACCTTCATCAATTGCATTATATGCTCAGTAATAAATTAGTTATACAAGGTGCCTCAATGAAAGAGTTGTACTATATTGATTATGATTCCGCCCAGAGTTGTGCCAAACAGAAACACACGTCACTCGAAAACCATAACCTACAGCGCTTCAAGTCCAACCACCACGATCTTCTCCGCACACGCACCGCTCGTTGAGTGGTATAAGATATTCCTTTTTTGTGTGTGCCAAACATAAAAAAAACAAGTGCGGATGATGATTCTTACCCGCATGCAGCAGCAATCGAGTGCGGGAGAGGCATCTCCCGCAAGAAATATAATGTTTGATGATGCAAATCTGAGAAGGCTGCACCCAGGTTTGTATGTGGGTCCAAGAGGGCTTTACACAGCTTTAGACAGGCATGACGATACAGCTTTGGACCTATCTGAAGTTGTATCATAACACCTGTATAAAGCAGTGTAAACCTATCTCGGACGTGTATCAGACCTATGTAAAGCCGTATCAGTTCTAAAAATTAGAGTCTAAAAACCTGTGTATGTTGCCAATTTGAAAAATATATTTTTTATCATTTAATTTCTCACTGGTCGTTCTGGGTGGCGAACCCTACTACAAACAACACCAATCTATACACATTTTCATATATATTTTACAAGTTGTCAAGCTAGATTTCTTTAAATAGTCAGACAGAGAAAAAAAATTGAACCCGTCCGGTAGTAGAGAAAATCATAAAGATCGTTTGCTATACGCAAGCAAAGATCGAATATGTTTCATAACGAAATATCGTCTTCAAAATCACCTTAAACATAGTACATCTGGCAATTTTACTCAAATAATCTATTACAATTAACCTTGCGACATAACTGAAGCAACGAAGCATTTACCCAGAGCAGGGCAATATTTCATGTTAGCATTATTAAAATCTAAGCCTAAGTATATGCAGACTTCCCCTTATTATGCAATTTGGCTAAATTTTGACTAAGTGGTCCACGTAAAATACGTGTACATTTACCATATAAATCCATAAAGGGCATTTTTAATGAAGCGACTCGAGCCTAGAGTGCCTCTACTCTTAGAAGGACTATAAGATTAATGTGAAAGGGTCAAGCTCTAAATGCCCATAGTCGCAACTTAAAAAAAAAATAAATATTCAGTGAAGTTTCAACATCTGATTGCCTTGCCAATAGAAATAGAGCAATAAGTGTTATCTTAAATTATACTTATAACAAACAAGGTTGTTTTATATTCGTTAATGTTTTGGCCTATATACATTTTTCTATTGACAAAGGTCTTCCGTGACATTCGCCATTGTATTTACAACTATATCTATGCTATCTGAAAAAGCTAATAAAGGATAAGAGCTTCGGTCTCTAAAAAGCATACATTTAGTCCTTACTGCTCCCATAAATTTCTCAAGGTCTAAGTAGGAAAGTATAGGGAGTAGCACTCTCCTCTGATATAGACAGCCTTTTTGAGCTGGCCAGTTCAAGCTATCGCATGTTACAATTATCCATATTCTTGTTTAAATATATAAGAAAGCTTGTATATTGTACTGCCAACATCCGTTCTACCGTTCTCTAGGACTATAAATGACACAGCTGCAAATTCTTTGTTGTTAAGAGAGATACCGTGCTAGTGTACGCAGCTCATTTTATCTCCATTCTTGTGTTGGGAAACTATAATAGTTCCGTTCCAGCTAGATGATTTTTCCCACCAGTTCTTCTCTATTCTTAAGGAATTCTACCGGTACCAAATAAATATTTAGTCACAATCCTTTTATTTTCTGCTTGTCCCTTATCGAAATAGTTTTACCAGCTTTTCACTACTGCGTCTTCACTTGCTACCAGATTCCCTTCATCTTTCTTAATAACGTGTCCAAATTTAAGTTTGAAACCAATCTATCTGCTACTTGTTTCCGGAAAGGATTATCTGATTTAAATATTTGTTCTGTTCGCCTCCAACTCTTTGACACGTCTTTCTTCATGTGCGTTTTTTTTACAGTTTCCTATGCCCTTGTTTTTAATTGTACTCATCCTTATTCGCTTGATGCTGCCAAATATACCAAGCGAAATCCGTGGTCGTTATATTATTCAAGTAAACTATGACTTGCGATGATTGGTTTAAAAAACTCATCTTTTCCAATTTTCGAGCTAGTCTCCTAATATCAGAATCAAGAGTACTTACTGATTTGTCCGCGAGGGAGCTTAATCATTATTACTGCTCCATTGCTTAACGTTCATCAAGTAAAATGAATGCAGGTAAACACCCTTTGTATTATTATTTAAAGAATAAACCTGTTTCAGAAACAGTTTTTTTCTCCAACCGATAGTGTTGAAAAAAAACGGATACCAAGGAAAATCGTCAGGTTGAGATCAGTTATCGTTGAGAGATTTGTCAGAGCTAAATAATTCTGTTAATCAGACACTGGCAGGCAATTCATTTTACAGAGAAAAGTTTCCGTGGATTTCAAAAAGAGACACAAACAGAGATGTGCTCGTAGGCACTATAATTAACCATAGGTGCTAGTTCTAAAGTGACCTTGTAAATAAAACAAAGACCTTTAGCATTATATGAATATTTTAATAAGTTGTTTTACCTGAAAGTAACTGGAAGCTCATAAATAAACAAAATATAAACATTAAATCAATGTACGTAGTCAGTGTTACGATATGAACAATATCAGTCGAGGTAAAGTATCGACCTTGAAGAATATGACAAGAATAATACTCTTAAAAACTAAAGCATTGCATAAACAGTTGTAATATTAAACAAGTATATGATTATAAGCGCTGTCTTGCAGCTATATATGCTTAAATGTTCATTAAAGTTCCTTCGGAACAGCTACGTATGAGCTCGGTTAGCTGAGATAACTCTAATATGAAATACAGTAATATACAAGCAATAATAACAGGATAAATATTACCTCAATGTCCACCTATAAGCTAATATATACACTAGATTTAGCAATTGACGAGCAACGTTCAATCGTTCAGAGTTTATGTTCCAGCACAGGGAAAGTCACTTTGAAACACTTACTAAGTCTCTATATACAATATGGTTCGATTTCTTGCAAATAAGAATGACTTGAATGTAGTAGATTGAGATGGTATGCAGTTATTGCATAATACATTACCTGGATACCTTGGTGAATGCGGTTTTTATACACGCAAAAATGATTGTAAAACATGCTATGCAGGTAGCGTAGGGCAAGCTGAAATCCGAGTAATGGAATAGCATTTGGTGAGATCTTTATATTGCAATAAAGCATAAATAATCTTGGCAGACTGGTGCCGGGTAGTCCTTATATCATAATTAGGCCAGAGTATAACAACCCAGTGCTATACTCTGATAGAGAATAGAGAATGTTGAGAACCCATGGACAAGACCAATGGGAACGCTAGTACAGCGATGGTACCGCGTTTGAGATGTTGAGAGAATGATTGTAAACGTGTGAGTTTACTTACTTGAGATTCGAGACAAGACTCGATTAATATTGAGAATCCATGCACAAGATCAATGGGAACGCTAGTACAGCGATGGTACCGCGTTTGAGAGAATGTGAATGTAAACGTGTGTGTTTACTTACTTGGGTTTCGAGACTAGACTCGATTACTTGTGGTTCGAGACAAGACTCGATTGTAGAACTTCCATGGACAAGACAAATGGGGATGCCAGTACAGCGATGGTATAGCGTCATACTGAGATTGAGGATAATGGCAGGCAGGGTGCCGATAAATACCTTTTTGTAGGCTTAAGATGACGATGACTATGGCTGGATACCACAATGTCACTTGAGTAAAGAACTAGAGAGATTAGGTCTCAAGACGTGAAAACTTGCCCGGCATGGCGGCTTGGCGCCATGCCGACGGGAAGAGCGCCCTTAGCGCGTGATATTAGTTTGGGATTCAAGACTTGGACTTCCTACTAGAACGTAAGAACTGAATTAACTCGAAGGAGTTGTCAATGCCCCTTGTCACCGCCCCTTCTGGCGGGATAATCTACATTCTTCGGAAATAGAAAGGGCAAAATAAATAATGTAAATACTGAGAAGTTATGTAAAACTTTACGTCAGCGATTGTCTAAATTAACCTTATGAATTTTAACACAAATCTGGTCGAAATACGTTAACTAGTTTTTATAAAAGTCGGTTGTTAAAGATCGGAAATTTAGGAGCTAACTTGATTACCTCCGTTAAATGCTTGTGAAAGCTCAGTGATTGGCCGAATGTTCGAATGTGTTTCTGCATGGTGTAGCTGATACGGCCTTGGGGTTTGAAATACATTGAGGTGATTGGTTTGCACGAATTATGCGGCTGCATGCAGGACTGCTTCTTTGGCGGGGTGCCGGTGCAGATGAGTAAACGTTGTTACAACAGATGACGCTAGGAATATCGCCGGAGTGCAGTGGCTTTCTGTAGAAAGCGCTGTGATTGGTCAGATGCCTTTCGAGGCCGCTTTGCTTTTAGCTTTCTAGACTGGTTGATGCAGTGGACAAACGTTGTAACAAGAAATGGCGTTAGTAGTATCGCCAAGTTTTTAAGGTTTCTTGGAATGTCAGCACAGTGGCGTGGAATGTTAAAATTGGACAAAATTAACTCGTTAGATTTGAAAGCGTGTTCAAATAATTTTTGAACACATGATGTATGAGATTCCATCTAATTTCATATTTTTTTATTGCTCGCCTTGGCCAAAATAGTTGAAAAAGTGATAAAGAAGAGAATGTTATCATTTTTAGACAGAAGCAATGCTTTACCTTACCAGCAGTTGGGGTTTCAAGGTGTAAAAAATCCCAGTGATGCATTATTTGCCCCGCTAGAGTATCTCTATGTGGATTTGAATAATGGTCAAATGACGGCGGCGGTATTATGTGATCTCATAAAAGATCGTGAAATATTGTTGAATAAACTCAACCACTATGGTTTTAGAGGGAACTCTCTCAATTGGTTATCTGATCGTTCTCAAGTAGTATTTTTAAATACTAAGATGTCAGTGTGCCACATGAGCCAGTGATTCGAGTAGGTCTATTACCGATTTACGTTATTGACCTTGCTTCTTTGAAGATTGTTGGCAGAGTGACGCTATTTGCTGAGGGCACTTCAATTCTGTAGCATGCTCACGCTACCAATATTTTGAAAGATATGACTAAGGCTGATTTGCCTCAGATCCTTGAGTTCTTGCGACAATAATGCATGTTTTGAATTTTGAATTTGAATTTGAATAACTAGTGAGGACTCATTCGACCATACTGACAGAAAATATGATACTGCTACTAAGAGATTTAAAAATCAAAATTGCAAGGCCTCCTTACCATGATCGTATATTTCTTTGGTTGGCAGATGTATCGACGCGACGGCAGCAATAGTACTGCCGTAATATCCATGCCATTCCTTCGAGCTTATTACACCGAAGATCCTCATATTCGTTTCCGGTTTCCATAGCCCTCCTATTTCGTGGCATATCCATTAAATGATAACAAATTTACTAGTGAAATTCTAGAAGATATAGCAGCTAAAAATAGTGATTGATTTCAAATATGGATGTGAATTTGATTTGGATTTTCATCTTTCATTTGAAATGTTTTAAAAATTTACCCTAGAGCTTTTGTATTAGATTGGAATGAATATTTGGAATATAAACTTCAACTTTAAAAATGCAATTGTGTTTCCTCAATGGAACTTTTTATAAATGTAAGCGGTATTATAATTGTTCCAGTTAAAAATATCATGATTTTAACACTGCAATTATCTATATTTCGTGCTTTTCTCAATGCCGCTTAGAGATCCCGAATGCAAAGTAGAGTTTCATGCAAATTTTAAAAATTAAACAGTTCGCTTGGTTTAAATAAAATATTGCCAGTCCCTAAAGAACGAATTTGAAAGTGTGGGCCGTTGAATGCAATGATACAAAAATAGGACTTAAAAAGATACTCATATATGTTTCAGCAGATGTAGAAGATAGGGTGTGTTATATTGCGAAATAAGTTATCTTATGGTTTAAGCGAGATTTCAATTTGTGGATTAAACTTGGCCAGGAGTGTATATCAGTTCTCATTTAGTTCACATATTAATGAAATCATAAAAACTCAGATATCTAGTCAATTTTTACAACATTATTTCAACAGAGGTAATTGTCAGGGCATTGAGAACTCTAGGCCAGTGTCAGTGTTTCTCGCAGCTTTAAAGGTCTTCGAAAAAATTTCATAAACTAGAGTAATGAATGGTTTGGATCCAGGCCGAAGAAAATTTTTGTGTACAACTTATTTATATTAGTGAACATATAGACAAGAATGACAAACATGTAGGTCTTTACGTCAAAAAGGACAAAACTTGACAACGTGGATTATGAACTCTTAACTAAAAAGTTGACCTTTAGGAAACTCAATTCGGGCTTTGTTATGGGCTCACTTTTTGGAGATTCTTTAATCGAGGAGTGGGAGCCTCTAGAGCGCAAAAGGAAATGGTTAAATGTATGTTAAAGCTTCACCCTCAAACCCCTTGTAGGCTATATTTCATTCAGCTAGGGATGCTAAACACCTGTGAGCGTGAACTATGACTTTCACGCTCGAACTTTTGTAGGTTATTTTTTGTACAGTTTAGGGTGCCAACTATCACATTATTTCTGACAAGCCTCTCGTCATATTTGTTAAAAATAATCCAAACATATTTTCAACTAATACTAACTCTATAAGCGTTGCTGTTTACGGCTCCACCTTATTTCAGAAAGAGCCTTACCATAAGGCCATTAAAGCTCATAGGATGTTACCCGCTAATTCTAAGCAAATTCAGAGGGGAAATATTCAAAAGGGAGTTACATTATTAGTTGCTTATACGGTTTAAGAATTTTTACTTAAAATGTATTTTTTCTCAGCTATTAGTGCAGGCTCCAATGGGTTCCTCGTTTGCAAAATCTGCAGACCGCAATCTGTTTTGTGATTTGTGTATCTGAGACCTTTGTCTGTATCAAAACGCATGTTGCCGCGCGCGCGCATGGTGCGATTGCCGTTTCGCTCCCCCACTATTTTTACTTCCGGAATAAACTAGAAACGTTAGGTTGCCGAGGAATGTGGTATCGCAGAAAAAATAATTTATAACATCTGACGACTGATTTGGGTTCTTAAGACAGTACCTTATCATCGGAAACAAAGTCCCCAAAAATTCCCGCATTGGAAAATGTACAAGAGCCAATGGAGATATTACAATTTTAATGTAAACTACTAAAAAGTGAAATTGGCGTTCACGGCTCCAAGGGGTCATCTGATCATGGTTCAAACGTATTTTTTTTAAGAAAAAGTAATTTTTTAACCCGGAAATGATAATTTTTCCCACTCGGGAAAAATTCTCCGGAAATGGCTAAAAAAACTGAGCAAAATGGGCTTATCTGATCAGTTTTCATGCTGACGCGCATCATGTGTCCGTGTGCGTGTGAAGGCACGTGCACTGGCCTTTGCGCAAAGGTGCGAGTGCGGTTTTAAAGGAAATGAACATGGGATAATTGAGTTGTTTAAAGAGAAATAAGGGCACATCAGCCCTTGAAAATATTTAATCAGTATAAATATTCATATTAAATATAGCAGTACCACTTAATATTTAAAAGATATGTGGACATACATTTTCCTGAAACAGTAGTATAAAAGCATGTATGTACAGTTAGATCAGTATGGTTAGAAGTACCATGACTTGACAATTTCACAAATAATTATGAAATAAAAAAAATTAAATTACTCTAAACGCCATCTGGGTCGTCGGGGATTTCTTCATTATGAAGCAATTCTGCATGAACACTCTCCACTACTGTGTTCAATCCTCTCGGACCGGCATCCACATAAATTTCTACATCTGGACTTCCACGCATACTTAATTAAGCTCAAGAAACTCGACAGGGCAAGCGCACAAGCCGCGCTGGGTTGTCCAGTTTTCTCCAGCCGTTCTTAGTTGCGTCCAGCTTTGTTCATGTCCCAAGCCATTCTTATACTTAAAAAATATCAACCTAATTAATATTTTACTAATGCAGAATGCTTTACCCTTTTATTTTTCTTCAAATTACCTGCAGGTGCACGCGCAATGAATGTTGTCGAGCAGCTGCAGGGCGCAAAGTTTTCAGCTGCAAGTCAGCATCTAGCTTTTGCGTGGCGGCTACACTTGTTGTAGAGGGTGTAGCGAAGGTCATCTAGGGTGGCATATTTCGCTCCTCTGTATAAAGCAAGAAGCAATTTCTTACCGCAGGAGACGATCCTCTCCAAATCTGCTCCGGGCTTATTAAAAACTCCAACTTCGTTGCCCTGGAGAATTTTCAATGTTGATGAATTTCCTTTTCCAAAAACTGCTGGCATTGTATCACAGCCGGAAAAGGCGTGAGCAAAGAAAATGGCTGACTTCACATTGTCAAGGTGCTCCTGTATCAATTCGATGTTCTCTGCCTCTTCCACAGACCCCTTTATCGAAAAATCAAAACTTCTGTGTAGGTTTTCTACGCTGGACAAGCATGGCAAGAATATCCGTGTCTGTTGCAGCTATAGCAAAGGTCGGGCTATTATACTGGTCAAGGTATCTGCATCCCCGGGGTCCTGTAGCACCCTTATCCCTCTCTATTCGAGTGCAGGCTTCAGAAGGCGGGTCCAGTTTGTTTTATTCTGACCGTTTCCCCGTAGTTCTTCGCTGTTGCTCTGATGACTTGGTTGACAACGCAACGAAGTATGACTGGAGAAAACTGGACTACGCAGCGCGGTTTGTGCCACACTGCTCCGGCCTGCTCGCTGCCCTGCTGAGTCTACTGAACCTAATTAGGAGTGCGTGCAAAATCCAGATGTGGAGATGCGTGTGGATGCCGCGGCCGGTCCGCGGGAATGGTGTGCCGGGAATGATGTCATCACTGCAGTGGATAGGTTCTAATGCAGAATTGCCTCATAATGAGGAAGACCCCGATGACCCAGATGGCAACTAGAGTAATTTCATTTTAATTTTTTTTATTTCATAATTATCTTTGAAAGTTTCAAGTCATGGTATTTCTAGCCATATTTATAGACTGATTTAACCGTACATAGTAAAGCTTTTATACTACTGTTTCAGTAAAATGCATGTCCACATATAATATATTTTAAGTATTAAGTGGTACTGGTATATTTAATTAATATAAATATATATAATTAATATGAATATATATAAAAATTAAATATTTTCAAGGGCTGATGTGCCCTTATTTCTCATTAAACAACTCTTTTATTCCATTTTCATCTCCTTTAAAACCCCATGCGCGCTCTCGCGCAAACGCCACGGCACGCGCCTTCACACGCACACATACTCACACATTTAACACACTCACAACACTCGCACGCACTCACAAGATGCGCGTCATCTTGAAAATTGTCTAGATAAGCCTATTTTGTCCCGCTTTTATTAAGCCACTTCGGGTGAATTTTTTTCCTGATTGGAAAAAATTGTCATTTTCGGATTGAAAAAAAAAAAAAAAATTCTTAAAAATATATTTGAATGATGACCAGATGGCCCCTTGGTGCCGTGAACGCTAATTTTGCTTTCTAGTGGTATAAATTAAAATTGAAATATTTCCATTGGCTCAAAATTTGTAAGAAATTAAAACACTGTTTTTAAAATTAACTATAATTTTTTTCTATGATTTTTTAATTAAAATTAAACGTATTGTACCTACTGACTTGTGGTGTGTTATATTTATAACCGAAAAAAGCATACATACAGCCTTAAACATTCGTTTTTAATAGTCCCATGATGATGATTAATACTTTTTCGAAGTATGCGAACAATGTTAACAGCAATGGAGAAGGGGAAGGGGGAGAGAGAACGTACCACAACACTCACTGGCAACATCATTGATATCGAAGTATAAGATCAGTACAGCACATATCAGAAGTCAGAATGCGGTCTTCATATTTTGCATACGGAACTCCACTGGGAGCCCGGTCTATATACATGTTTTAAAAAAAGTTAGCTCTATTTTTAATTATCGAAAGTGACAAGTATTATTTGGTAACAAATTTTTATTAATAAAAAATGGTAATCATAATATCAACATTAAACATGTTCCCTTTCATCAAAGTGCTGCTTTGGTTTTCTTACGAAATGTCAACTACTGCGAGCAGCTGCTGCAGCTCCGTCTTATTTGGAATCATGTTATTTTCCTTTTCAATGAAGTTGTTTTTATCTACTCTACTACAATAACTTCTGGATATCTTTCAGATATAACTTCAGCTTCATCATTTTCGTCATCAAAAGAAACTTTTTTCTAATCAGTGACCTCTTTACGGTTCTAAAAATGTAAGACTAATCATCTTCATATTTCCTCCAAATGATTGAGGCCTTCCAATTTATGTGACTCTTCTGATAAAATATAATTTTATTCATTTGAAATTCTTTCAGTTGCTTTGCATGTAGATCTTATATTTCTTCATTTTGAACTGCTGCTTTAAAAGCTCTTTATCAGTAGACTCTGTTCCAGATAGAGGTTTTAAATTCCCCAACAAACATATGTTTTTACTGCCGAGCTTCAGTAATTCTGATGGAGATCGTAAAGATGCTTTCAGACTGTTATCGGATTCTGATATGGACCGGAACTCTTTCCCACCACTTCGCACAACTGTTTTTATACGTCCTTTTATGGTTTGGAATCTTATCTCTCATTCCATT
>JAEQML010071248.1:0-16263 GCA_016904865.1 Pissodes strobi
CAGCATCAAAATTTTTAAACTTTTTGACAAACGGGGGGGAAAATGCAAATCTTTAACACCTCATAACTTTCCCCAGAAAAGTGTGCAAAATTTGAAAATAGGTGTGCAAAATTGTGCAAAATTTGCCTAATCGAGTGGCATCAAAATTTTTCAATTTTGTAACAGACGGGGGGGAACGGTCAAGTTTGCCCCCCGTATAAAAAACAGCTCTAGTTTTCCTTGTGTGAGTGTGCAAAATTTTATTTGCAGTGTGCAAAATTGTGCAAAATGTGTGCAAAATTATGCTTCATTTATTTTTGAAATTTGTTTAATACGGGGGGCAAACTTGACCGACCCCCGTTCGTGTTCCATATAACTCTGCTTCTATTTTCTGACTGGTTTGAGTTACGCCCGAGAAATGATTTTGACAAGACGGCGGCGATCTGGCAACCCCGCTGACTAATTGTCGGGGAGCAAATAGACACAAATTCATTCAAGTTTTTAATCTCGATTTTCCCGATATCACACAGTCCCGTGCCTTTATTTTTGCCCATAGATTATTTATCAAACGGGATGTCATGACTAATTTGTTTCGCACCTTTTTTTCAAAATATTATATTTTTAGGTGACAAAATCTAATTCTGTTGTCTAATATGTAACCGGTGATGTCATTATGATGAAATAGTGTAGGATAAGAATTTAAATCTTGGCGAGATCATAGACACGCCTAGATATAAATAAAGATTATGATTAATCAATCATTGAAAAGAAACATGTATACAAAAAACGTGTTCAAGTTCAATGTCAGTTTGAGTTATATCGTGACAACATTCGCGCAATCGGCAGAAATGAAATAATTGTATGCGTCATTTAAAAATAATATTTTTGCCAAAACGCTCATTTGGTGCCAAAGTTTGAAAAAAAAATCCAGAACTTCAGAGTTGACAGATCATTTTACGAGATGCAATATTTTCAAAAAGCTCTATCGATGGCCTTTTCGCTTCAATTTGTAGCCAGTTTAGATTTATTTATGAGAAACAGGTAATCATGCGGAATTCAAACTCAGCTCTCCTGAAAGAGTCTAAAAGGAAAACTTAAAGACTAAATAATAAATCATAAATATCCGAGGGATAACAAAACAGTGATCACAATGACAAGTCAGCGTGTGCAATAAGCTGAGGTAATGAGTAGTTGGTAAGCAAGTCCCAGAAGACAATAAAACTTTTACCTAAATCACCAACACAACCAGCTATTATAATTATTATCATAAAAATCATGTAGCAAAGTAAAAGTAGCATATTATGTTAATTATGTTTAATGGCAATTTCAAAATTAAATTCAGAATACTAAAATTCGTTTAATTTCAAAATCTAAATTTTCATTTATCCCAAAATGTATATCCATTTTTACAGGTGAATATTAAGGGCAATTGACTAGCGTCCCGTTTTTGAATCTAAAATGTTAGCGTAACCACAGCCTACTTTGCGGTAAGCTGAGGCGTAACCATGGTGATATCAAGAAGAGGGACTGAAGGCAGCGGCAAATTGCCCTTGATTTTTGTTTTATAAATAATTTTATTTAAATAATGAAATTATTTTTTATTTATTTATCGACTGGAAGACTAGTTTAAATGTTGCGAAATGTTCATATAAATTAATTAACTAAAGCTAAAAAATAAAAGAGCTTGGGGCCGCCCTTTAGGTCCTCCAGTGTGTTAGTTTGCCTAAATCTTTTTTGAAGTCAAACCTTTTTTAGGCGCGCTCAGCATACCTTTTTCCCAGTAGGAAACGAAACTGAGCCATCATGTAATGCGTCACGCTCAGCTATATTTACGCTCATCATATTTGTTCTTGGAAACGGTTACAAATTGAAATTTGGGATTTGAGACACTTGGGGACTCTCTCTAGTCGTTTACTTCATCTCATGAAGTGTCGTTCACGTTATGGTGTTTGTAATTCATCTCCATTTGTTTCTATCTGGAACGCATCTTATGCTTTCTTGTAATTGCTTCTCTGTGAAGTGCTTCACTTGGTCCAACCAGCGTTTGGGCGAGCGTCCCCGAGGTCTAATTCCTTCGACTTTTCCTTTGATTACAAGTGTTTCAAGATTGTCATCCCTTTTTCTGCTCACATGTTCCAAATATTTGAGAATTCTTCGTCTTACTATGGCTGACAGTCTATCTTTAACCTTTAGCTCTTCCAATATTGACGTATTCGTTCTATGAGCAGTTCAAGGAATTCTGAAGAGCCATCTCCAAGTCCACTTCTCGAAACTATTTAGTTTAGCAGTGTCGGAAGCCTTCAAAATCCATGCCTCAGCTCCATAATGCGCAATTGGAAATACAAGAGTTTCGACAAGTCTACGTTTTGTTGTTGGGTTATATGCTTGTCTCTCCAAATTTTATTCAACTTGGCCATGGCGGTTTTGGCAAGAGCTATTCTCCTTTTAATCTCTATGGATGCGTTTCCTTCTTTATTTATATGGGCTCTCAGATAAATAATTTCATCCACAATTTCTACATCGCGTATGTCAGGCACTCCTGCTACCTTAATGGTACGATCTATTACCATCAACTTTGTTTTTTGGCGATTTAGTGCCAAACTCGCACTTTCTCTTTTTACTCTTTCAATCGGCGTAGCAGAGGTTATTTATTCTTCTACCGCCTCTACTTCTACTTCCTTTCCACCCCTCTCAAGGCTTTCCTAATAATGATTTCTCCATAAATGTTGAATAATAAGGGTGACAGAATACAACCTTGCCTCACGCTTCGCTGTATGCTGAACGAATGGGAGATTTTGTCGTCCAGTCTATCTTCTGCCATCTTGAATGTTTGGGTGAGGTTTTTGCCGTTTATACCGGTTATAAGATCCATGTATTTTGTAGGCGACCTTCCTCTTGATCTTTTACCAGGGACTGTCCCTTCCAAAGTGAGTCTCTCAATACCATTTCTTTTAACCACATGACCAAAGAATTTACCTACTTTCTCCGCTACCACAATGCTCAATCTCTTCTTAATTCTGAGTTGGTCCGGAATGGATTGGTTGGTTCTTTTCTCCGTCAAGGACACTCTCAGTATTCTGCGCCAGCAAAACATTTCGAAGGCATCTATCGTCCGCTTATCAGTCCTTTTTAAAACTCAGCATTCTGATCCCAATGAAAACACCAAGCTCCTGACCAATTTCATTTTGGTGTTAAGGGATATGTGATGGCTTTTCCATACTTTGGGTAGTTTGGTCATGGATTCTTTCGCTATTACGCTTCTCCTCTTTATCTCTTTGCTGGATCCCCCATGCTTGAGATTGTGGTACCAAGATATATGAAAGCGTTAACTGTCTCAATGTTGTTTATCCTTTTTACTTCAGGTCTGTTTTGGCGATCAATTATCATTATTTTGGTTTTCTTTCAGTTTATCTGCAGACCTACATCGTTGCTTGCTTCTTGGACTCTTCGTATAAGATTGATCAATTTTTCTTCCGATGCAGCGATTAGAGTCGTATCATCGGCGTAGCGCAAGTTACAGATCTTGATGCCATTAATGGTAATTCCTCCCTGCCAGTCATCGAGCGCTTTCCTCATGATCCACTCCCCATAGATGTTAAAGAGTAGTGGGCTTAGTATACAACCCTTTACTCACTCTGAATGGATTGGTCAGATCTCCCTCTTCTCTGACGTATGCTGTCTTGTTGTCGTATAAGTTTTGTATTAGCGATATTAAGTGGTAAGGTGCGCCCATTTCAGTCAAGATCGTCCATAAATTTTGCCATCGTATGCAGTCAAATGATGCTTTAGAGTAATCTATGAAGCATAAATAAGTAGTCACATTGAATTCCCTCGATTTTTCGATTATTTGCCGGCAGTTTAGTATCTGTTCCCTGGTTTCGCGCCCTGGGACAAATCCGGCTTGTTCTGGTGGTAATTGTGGTAGAAGGTAAGGCTTTATGCCTTCCGATATTATTTTTAATATGACCTTGCTAGCGTGTGGAATAAGAGCTATTGTTGTATAGTTGTCGCATATATCTTTTGGTCCTTTCTTGTGTATTGGCACATATACTGACTTCGTCCAATCATCAGGCCAAGTGTCGGTATCCCATATCATTTGACAGATCCTATGAAGTAGTTTAACTCCTGTATCCTCAAGTGCAGTCAGCATTTCAACTTGCTAACTGCTGCCATCACTTCTTCTCTCAGTATGGGAGGTTCTTTTCGTTGTATGTTATAATTTGCGTGTGACTTTCTGAGTTTCCAGTGTCTTCCATTCATTTCTCGCAATAGTTTTTCCATCGCTCCTTTGCCTGTGCTCTGTCTGTTATTAGTTTATCATCTTCCGATCTTATTGCCCAGGACTATGAGTTGAACGTACGTATAATTTGGTTGACTTTGTTAAACAGGTCCTTTGACTCATTCTTGTGTGCGTGATGCTCGACCTCTGCGCATATATCGTTTAGGTACTTGTTTTTGTCGTTTCTACAGTGGCGTTTGATATCTCGATTGATTTTGTTATACTGCCCTCTATCCTCTTCCTTGTGTAGGCCCGCGGCCTTGAGTTGTTTCCGTGATTCAATTTTCTTCCAGGTTTCCTCTGCAATCCATGCTTTTCTCTTTTGTTTCGCTGTGACTTCAGTTTGTGATGCCACTTCTAGCAGTACCGTTTTTGTTTTGTTCCACAATGAGTTGGAGTCATTGTCTAATTGCATGTGTGGATTTCATTTGGAGATTTCTATCTTTGCCCTTGTTTTGAAATTTTCATTATGTTTAAGGCTCCACAAGTTTCTGAAGGTTTTGGTAGGCTGCGATCTGCTTAATTTTATGCGGAACTCTGCTGCAAGAAACTGGTGATCACTATGGCAATCTTTTCCCGGATACGGATTAAGATGTAGTCTATCTGATTGTTATATACACCCTCCAGGTGACTTACACGAGTATAGTCGCCTTGCATGATGTTCATATCCTGTGTTTGTAGTGAAAAAACTGTTCTCAGTGCAGAATTGCAGCAGTCGTTCTCCTCTGGTATTTCTTTCTCCCAACCCATATTTGCCGATCACTTTGCGTAGATGTTCATCTCCAGGTTCCCTTCCAACTTTGGCATTATAGTCTCCTATTATCATCGTGATTTCTGGATTCGGTAGAGTCTCTAATAGTTGTTCTAAATGTTAATAGCATTCTTCTACCTCATCGTCTGGCGCTTCGCTTGTTGGAAAATACACTTGTACAATATTCAAATTCACTGGACGGGCGTTAAATCTGACCAATATGATCCTATCACTGACTACTCTGTACTCTATTATGGAATGCTTTAATGGCCTGTTAACTACGATGGCCACGCCGTTTCTGGATATGTCCTCAATGCCTGAGTAAAAAATGATGTTGCTATTTCTGGATATGAAGTGTTCCGAACCTTTCCAGTGCGTTTCTGCTAGACCCACTATACTATGGCTGCTTAGTCTTACCATTGCAGTACTATTTTCATATAGGTGTTTGAATAAAAACACAAATCTTGAGGAGTTCCCATGTCTAAAAAGTTTTCCAGAGTTTATGCCAATTAACGCAGTCAAAAGCCTTGCTGTAATCGAGAAAACATACAATATGTTGGCTTCCTAAATTTTCTTGCTTTTTCAATGATTTGTCTCACATTTAAGATTTGTTCTCTGGTCCCCTTGCCACTAACGAAGCCAGCCTGGTCTTGTGGGATCTGCCATTCCAGAAAGTATCTAAGACGTTGAAGTAAAATTCTTAGCATGACCTTGCTGGGATGTGAGACAAGTGCAATGGTTCTATAGTTATTACATTTTTGACTGAACCCTTTCTGCAATGGGACGAAAGTAGATGTGCTCCAGTCATTTGGCTATTGACCTATTTGCCATATGTTGTTACGTATTTTCCATAAAAGATTAATGCCTTTTGCATTAAGTTATTAAGTTCTACGCTAATGTTGTATTTGCCTTTGCTCTTATTATTTTTTAGGTAGCGAATGGCTTGCTCTACCTCGCACTTCAAAATATCAGGCTCTCGTTCCACAACCCCAATGGAAGATAACTCCTTACTCCTTCAGTTCTTCTTCAGGGTCTTCGTTTCCGTAGAGATTTTTGCAGTACTGTTGCCATACTTCAAGGACTTCATCTATTTCAGTAATTACTTTTTTACTTACTTACTTTTTACTTACTATTTTCCAAGTTTTTGGCTTAAATTCTCTGGTGATTTCTATTTCCTGGCAAATTTTTTGGTAGTGTTGATTTTTATCCCGTCTTTTCAGGCGCTGATTCTCTCTATTCAAGGTCTGATATTCAACCTTCTGTTCTTCATTGTGTAAGCCAGTTCTTCTAAGGATCTTTATTTCTTTCACCGCATTCCATGTTTTATCAGTCATCCACTGCTTATTTTTTGTATCTGTGATTCTCTGTTGTTCTACTTCCTCTTTGGCCTCAATCATATTGCTTTGAAAGTGTGCCACATTGCTTCTGAATCTTTATAATCAGTGTAGTTTGGATTTTTTTCCAATTTTTCTTCTAGTTTTTGCTGAAACAGATGCATGCTTTCAAAATTTAGCGATAAAGTTTTTTCTCAGCTTTCGGGGTTTTAATATGTATTTTTACCAGAGCTAATAGAAGCTTGTGATCGTTGCCACACTCCAGTCCTAGTAGGGTTTTGACGTTATTAATACTGGATCTCCATCTTGCTTGTACTAGAATGTAGTCTATTTGGTTTCTGTATTGATTACCTGGGGATGTCCACGTATACCTACGTCTTGGGTGGTGGGGGAAGAGACTATTTGTGATAGCTAGGTTGTTTCCAATACAAAATTCCACGAGTTTTTGTCCAGATTCATTCCTGGCACCTAGTCCATATCTGCCGACAAGATGTTTTACCTGTTCGTCTTATTGGGTTTGTCCCATTTTGGCTTTAAAATCACCCTGTACCAGAGTTCTTTGCTGAGTAACTCTTGTATGATTCGTTCTAGTTTGTTGTAAAAATCGATTATTTCATCTTCCGTGCTTGTTGCTGTTAGGGCATAGCATTGGCAAATGTTTAAATTGCAAGTTTTGGCACTGATTTTTATGGTGAATATTCTGGAACTGGGTTGTATCCTAATACACTTGACTGGAATCGTCTTGTAATAATCATTACCACGCCCTGAACTGAAGATATTTTAACATTCCCTTTACAATTCTCACATTAATATTATCTTAAATCACTCAGTGGCTCATGTTTTTAACAAGCAGATACTGAAAATTAAAAATCCATCGCCTTTGTTAAATCATGCCGTCTTGTGGCTTTCGGCAACGTTGCTAAAGGGCTGGACTGGTCTAGTTCTAGTAAATATTGTTTCTTTATACAAATAACGGGGCTAATAATAAGTCTTGGGTTGAGACCTCAGTTTTCTGTGTAAAATCGCAATTGCTGATTAGTAGACATTGTCGCCGTTTTTATCTCAATTAAGTTTAAAGTTTAAAATTTGTGCGACAATTAAGGTAAAACCAATGCAAAAATAATTATGTATTAACTTTACAGGTCAAGGACCACGTTTATCTCGAAACACTTTATCTCTAAAACGAGCGCCAAACATATTTTTATGCAATTAGAGCTGACAAGAGGTATCTTTTTTTAAGTGTGTTTTTAATGTCATAAATAATTAACCGAACCAAATCGGACATTACGCATTAGTTATGTATTTTATAAACGCGTTGATATTAAGCAACCATAATAATCTCGAGCCCACTATTAATTATTGAATAAATTCTATGACCGACGGCAAAAAGCGGTAGGTACGTGTTAATGGATATTTCACGCCTTCATGTTTCAGTAACTTTTTATGACTAGAACAAATAATACTCGGTATACAAAACTGTCCATTTTAAGAGACCGCATACGTAATGGCGTATGATGATGTCACGGTCCCAAAATAGAAAGTGCGGTTCGGCATATCGGGGGGGCAAAAAAATTTCTAGCGCTCGTCCGCTGGTAAATTTAGAATTTGCCACAGGGGCGTATTAAGATCAGGATGATTTTTTGTACATGTATACCTACGTCCCATTAAGACTCTATTAGTTATGATAATAAAAATCAGAAGATTAATATTAATTAATGCAAATATCTGAACAAATAAAATTCCTCAACAAAACTCTCGATTTTTTTTTAAATTATGTAACTTCCCCCTCTACAATGTGTTCAAAATTCGCGTATGCACATAGATATCTCGTTTATTCTATGTGCAAGAGAAATGGTTAAATGGGGAAAGTTTTAGGTAATTTCGAGCTGATTCTAGAGATGATTGTAATTTTTTGGTAAATATTTTGAACAGATTTGATAATGGTCGATTTTGTTTCATATTCCTATTGCGCCCCTCTGACAAATTGCCATTGGATATTGATGATGTTTTCACGCGGTTTTAAAAATTACAGTGTCTATACACAATTGCAGCTGATTTGCAACGATTAAATGGCCATTTATGGCGATATTGCTGCAATTTCTTCAAATTCATCAGTGGCTCTTGATATGTGTTTAAAGAATTTAATACGACGAGAAGATCAATGGACCCTTCTAAAGAAAAATATTTTCGGAGCACTTAATCTCGTTACGCGGAGATGTTGCGAGGCTGCCGCACCTCTTATATGAATTCATCAATTGCCAGGTGCTCGTTGTTTAAATTTTCCGAATTCCTCGAAATTTATGATCAAATATTTCAAGCCCAAACATAAAACAGGTAATTTTGCGTTCATATTGTGCTATTTGATAATAAGGCACTATACATTATAGAGAAGGCCTTCAGGGGGCAAGGCAATTGATCACTTCTTAACATATTAGTGAGCGTATTTTTAGATCTTAAAGGGGCGTTCGAAAGTGTAAGTCGAAATCGTTTTACTAGAAAAACTTGCATACGATATTGCCACATCTCTCAAACAAGTTATAAATGATGTTGGACGATATAAAGAAACCTCTGGCAACAATGCATGGACGAGCTAGTTGCTACTACTAGTCGGCTATTTTTCAAAGTAAAGAAAATAAGCCCTTTATAATTTTTATACTAAATAAGAAGTAACAAACATATTGAAAATAATATCACAATAATATTTAAAGCTTCAGAAAATCTGTTAGTTTTTAATTAAACGAGACACAATGCAGAAGGTGTTTTCGTGTATTTTGAGCTCTTTTATAGCATTCGTTATTTATCTCTAAAAATAATCGGAAAAAGTAATAAAAATAACGCCATAATACCAATGGGTATATTTACGCATAAAATAATATACAGGGTGTTTCGTTAAATATATATATTTGGCACTTTTCTTAGCTTTAGAATGCTCACTTGTTTCATTTGATGTAAATTCCTGTCAATCCAGAAAGCCTACAGCTTTTGTATATAAAATATCTCCAAACCCTGTACAATACGTCTTAAAACTTCATATTAATTCACAAAATTTAACAACCAAATCACAGCAAAACGTTATATTTTCTTCTGCTAAAATTAATAAGTAACAGTAGGAAACTCAGAAATCTAAATTAAAATTGCAAAATGAAGGAAAAAGGAAAATAAATTAATAGTCGATAGATAGAACTCACCAACACGTTTGGCCAGCGTGGTGTTTTACGGCTAAAAACCCCTAAATAATATGTCGGCTCTCCAAAACATAACACCTCATCCCAAGGCGAGTAGAGACAGATCAGAATCTCGCACTGAAATATCAGTCAGCCCTATGGATTCTAGCGAGGGCAAAAATTGGACACAAAAATCCAGTCAAAGTAAATTGAAAAACAACCGACAAAGAATAATATGGTACATCGGTATGTTCAACACGAGAACTCTAGGCCATGAAGAAAAACTAATAGAATTCGAACAAGAGATAGACAAACTAAAATGGACCATAATAGGACTGTCTAAAGTGAGAAGAAAAGGAGAAAACTGCATAACACTGAAGAACGGTCACAAATTCTTCTATAAAGGAAAGGAAGAACAAACATTGGGCGGAGTCGGAGTACTGATCAACAAAACAGGAGCGGATGATATAGTACAGTATCATGATGCCATATCAGAAAGAGTCATTGCAATAGACATAAAAATAAACAAAATATACACGTGCAAAATAATACAAGTGTACGCTCCTACTACAAGCCATGAAGAAGAAGAAATAGAAACATTCTATCAACGCAGCGCTAAACAAAAATAAGACGAAATACACAATAATTATGGGAGACTTTAACGCGAAAGTGGGAAAACAAGAAAACCCAAACGAACAAGGAATAGGCCCGTTCGGACTGGGAGCAAGAAATAGCAGAGGAAACAGGCTAGTAGATTATATCAGTGAAAGAAACCTCTATCTAATGAACACATATTATAAAAAAAACCACCACAACGAAGATGGACTTGGCAGAGCCCTGGAGGAGATGTAAAGAACGAGATTGACTACATCATCTGTAAGGATAAAAACATAATCCAAGACCCCTCAGTACTGAACACAATATATATAGGAAGCGATCATAGGATGATGAGAGCGAAAGTAAGAATTAACACACAGAACTGATAAGATCTGGGAACAAAAGAATAAAGGACGAGGAAATAAAACGACAAAAAATAAGATATGCGGAGATTGTACAAGAACAAATACAGAAACAGAATATGCACATGAAACAATATCCAGATATAAATATTATAAACACCAAAATAACAAATGTTCTACTAAAGGCAACTCAGACAATAAAAGTGAACAAAAAAGAATCGAAACACAAACTAAGTCAAGATACCCAATAGCTAATTGAACAACGAACGACGTTATTAAGGGATCGGACAAATAACAAATATACTATATTACAAATGAATAAGACAATAAGGAAAAAAGTAAGAGCAGATAACAGAAAATACAAAAACCTGAGAATAGGAGAAACGCTGGAAGAACACAAAAGCCTGAAACAATTAAGCACAAAAATAAACGAAGGAAAACAACAAATAACAAAGCTATTGAATGAAAAGGGGAAATGACCACGGAAGTGGAAGAAATAACAAAAACAGTGGAAAGCTACTATAGAACACTATATGAGGATAAGAAAACACCACCACCAGGAAGAGAAGAAAAGAACAGGGTTAAGGTTAGAAATGTAGGATCAGAGAATATCCCCGAAATAACGACATTCGACAACAATAAAGCTCCAGGGGAAGATGGTATTATGGTAGAGATGATAAAATACGGAGGCAAATCTATAATAAGCCATATTCAAAGATTTTTTAATTATTGCTTGGATGAATCGAAAATACCAAATGACTGGTTTAATGCTGTTGTTGTTCTAATTTTCAAAAAGGGTAATACGTACAAACTCGAATATTATAGACCAATAAGCTTGTTATCAGTGCTCTACAAGCTGTTCACGAGGATTATTACACAAAGTCTCACCAATAAATTAGATACATACCAACCGAGAGAGCAAGCGGGTTTCAGACGAGGCTATAGTACTATGGACCACCTACAGGTAATGAAAACATTAATGGAAAAGGTAAATGAGTACAACATAACACTCTGGGTATATATACTTGGGTCAAAAGATACAGATAACACAAAACAATCTGACTGCAGATTTATCACGCCGAATATCCTTGGCATGGTCGGCATTTGGGAGAATGCAAGATATCTTTAAATCCGACATGCCAAATACTAGTTTAGCTAGAGTTTTCAACCAGTATGTCCTACCGGTTCTCACTTATGGAACAGAGACCTGGGCACTAAACAAGAATATTATAAATAGATTACAAGTAACACAGCGAGCCATGAAAAGACGAATTCTAAACATCAAACTACAAGACCGCATTACCAACACAGAAATAAGAAGAAGAACAAAAGTTAAAGATGTTATAGAAAAAATATGTGCACTAAAGTGGAACTGGGCGGGACATATTGGGAGAATGACAGATAGAATGGAGACCATGGGAAAACAAAAGAAGTAGAAAGTAGAGGTAGACCGCAAACGAGATGGTCGGATGACATAAAAAGACTGGCAGGACACGACTGGATAAGGAAAACCAATAACAGAGAAGAATGGCAGATGTTAAGGGAGGCCTTCACTCGACGATAGTCGGAATAGGCTGGATAGAGATAGATAGTAGGTAGATAGATATATGTGTGGAGGACGCGTCATTGCCTTTATGTCACTGCGACCTGTAAGATCTATTGCAACCCTCCTTGTACTTAAAATATCGTGTCCAACCGTGTCTTCTTGATCAGACTCCAAAGTCTCGACAGTGGCTCCATGATGTAGCTTAACGCTTTTGGATTGGTGTCCCCGCAGTTTCGAAGCGCAACCTCGAAAGTCCTTCACAGTGGCAGAGGATGTGTTTTGCCGACTCCTCCCCAACCTGGCAGAACCTACACGGGGTTTCATCTGCCAGGCCTATCAGACTCATATATGTCTCTTTAGTCGGCAGCGTCCTGTTAGTAGTCCCACTATGATTCTTATTGACTTCCGATTATAACTGCTGTTAATTTTGCCGAAGGATTGCTGATGATATCTTTGGCATGTCTATGTCCCGGTAGATTAAACCACCACCTCTGGAACGCTTCTTCTATCCCTTTTTGAATGGAAGTCTTGGCTATGGGCCTTGCGACTCCGCAAAATAGTGCTGGTCCTGTTAGTGGCTGGGACGAGCCTTCTCGGCCTAATTCGTCTGCCATCTCGTTGTCACCATGGCCTTCGTGTCCTGGCACCCACGCCAAGGTCACTTTTCTATTAAGCCTTCCAATTTCGTTCAACAGATTTATACAGTCCAATACTAACTTTGATGTTACTATATTGGAAGATACTGCTTTGATTGCTGCTTGGCTATCGGAGTAGATAACGACTGTCTTGTTGCTCACCTTCCTTCTGATCATTTCCTTTATACAGAGGATGATAGCTGTAATTTCCGCCTGAAATACTGTGGCGAGTCTGCCCATAGGTATCGAGATTTTGGTCTCTGTCCATGGTTCGTAGATTCCAGCTCCTATTCCTTGGTCGGTTTTCGAGTCGTGTGTATACCAGACTATGTCTGCCCTTATGGGTGGGCCTTTTATCCATAGGTCTCTTGGTGGTATTTGTGTTGAAAATGTCTTTTCAAAGCTATACTGCGGAGTGGAGCGGTCCGAGGGCTTGCCTAGGATTTTATTCTCCTTACTTTCGTAGTATAGTTTATTGTTTTCCGTGCCGTGTCCTCATATTAGTGGTATTTGGCCTTCTGTTAGTCTGTAACAGACCGAATTGGCTTCGCCTTGTATGAGAACATGGAGTGGGGGTAGATTTAATAATACCTCCATCGCTGCTGGTGGTGTTGTGCTCAAGGCTCCGGTAACACAGAGGCAAGCTAGTCTCTGTACCCCATTTAGCATTCTCATCGCCTCTACTTGTCTGGTTTTCGTCCACCAGGCGATTGATCCATATGTTATCATGGGTCTAACCACCCTTGTGTATAACCATAGAGTAATTTTCGGGTTCAATTCCCAGTTTTTCCCACACATTCTTCTACATATACCTAGAGCCATTGTGGCTTTTAGCGCCACTTTTTGGATGTGCGTGTTCCATGTAAGTTTTTGATCAAACATGACTCCCAGGTATTTGGTCTCTTTGGAGAAGAGTATAGCTTCTCCAGCTAGCCTCATTTGCTTTAGTCCTGTTAAATCTCTCCTTTTGGTGAATGCCATCACTGGATTAACTGACATTTGTTCTTCTCTGCACCAGGAGTCTGCGATGTTAAGGGCTCTTTGGCTTCTTTCCGATATGGTGTCTGTGAACTTTCCTCGCACCACAATCGTCGTCATCTGCGTGTCCGAGACTGTGAAAGCATTCCGCCCGAAGTTTTTGGATTATACCATCCACTAGAATGGCCCATAGTAGTGGCGATAATACTCCTCCTTGCGGACATCCTCTCCCGACTGCTGTTTTAAGTATTGCCTCGCCACAGGTGGATACGATGGACCTAATTTTAAGGCTTGCCTCGATCCATTGATGGATGGTTCCTGGGACTCGTCTTCTTTCAAGGGCTCTTCCGATCGAATTTAGTGACGCGTGGTTGAGTGTTATTTCTTTATCCTCTATGGATTTCGATAGCAGCCTACTCAAATCGTCTAGGGCTAAGTCCTGCTTGGTATGCATATTGACAGTTGCTTAGCGGGTTGGCCTTTAGAGCACTATCTCTTACGTACCTATCGATTAACCTTTCAAGTTCAAGGGTTTTCAGCATAAACGTCGATAGGCTGATGGGTCTGAATGACTTTGGTGTCTGGTCTGGTATCCTGCCTACCTTCGGCAGGTATATAACCTTCACCTGTTGCCATTTTGTAGATATGAATCCCCGAGCTATACAGCCTCTGAAGATCTTACATGCAGAGAGATGGGACAAACTGTCCTGTCCTCTCTGGAAGTATTGGGTATATCTCATCTAACCCCGGCGAATTGTGCCCATCTGAACTTAGACGGTGTTATGATGTCCGCAGCTAGCCTCCAAACCTGCTTCGTTGGCCTTCTTTTAGGAGGCTCTTCGAGCACTGTGGTTTTTATCATCTGAATTGACGCTGGAAAGTGGGCTTTAATGAGAAGCTTCAGACTTTCCTCGCATGTTTTTGTGTATTCGTTGTCTTCTCCTTTCAGGAGTTTTACTCGGTTTGTAGGGTTTCCTTTTGCTAGCACCTTGTGTATCTTTGCACAGTTGGGGGTCAAATAATAGGTAAGAAAAAGACGTAAACTTCTGGTTTAGTTCAGAGGCGTCCACAGATATTTTTGTAAAGTGGATAGCATATCATCTTTAGGTCGAAAGAGCATTTCATAATTATTAAAACACGGCTTTAGTCTTTAAAACTGAACAACCGTTGGAACATTACCGCATAAATAATGTTTCATACACTTTACCAAGGCCATATTTCCTAAAATAATTCATTCAGCATTAAACTAATTGCATTATATAAATAGTTATGATTTATTGTCCTATTTATCATATAATTAAACTACTTTTCGTTGCCAAATCATGTAATTAAGTTATTTGAAATACAAAACGGAGTCCTAAAAATAAACAACAAAGCAGAAATAAAAAGTGTGAAATCAAATACGAATTTTAGACCATCAAAACATGTGTCGAATTAAAAGTCTTTTAAATAACAGTTTTATTGCATCAGAATAAAATTAAATAGCTTTTGTATGTTTAGTACGCCCCTGCGCATAAAAAAAAGAGATAGCCAGACGCCTATTTCCTTTACTCATTAGTCTTGGTCGTTTAACCTTTCAATGTAATGAATGCAGATATTTTTATTTTTGCTGAAATGTGTGTCGAGTAGTACTTATATACATCCGACGTTTTTATTAGTCATAAATAAACTGAGTGGAAGATGAATTAAAAGCGAGATAACATGCTAAAAAAAGAAGTCTTCGGACGCTTGAAAGGTTCATTTTCATTTCAAGTGTATCTCTGTTCAGTGTGATAATAAGCAACTGAAACATTAAAAGGGGAGTTTTATTCAAAATGATACTATTGCATGCGTATGTACGGGAGCCATACATAATACGGTCCTGAATCAGATATATTTTAAGCTTTCTTAGGAGGGGTTCGATAACGATATTCGTATCGATATTTATGTTCGCATTTCCATTTTTAAATTAACCGACGTTTCCACTACAAACATACTACAAACTAGACACGGTTTGTACCTATTTGGTTGTTAATTATTGAACGCGCCTCGTAGCATTAACATAATATAATCGTTATGCTGCTTATATGTACCTACTTCATTCAACAAACAACTTTTAATGATAAAAAACCAACGCGGAAAAACTACAAAAGTATTTTCATTAAATATTCTAATCACGCCCGGAGCAAGGTTATATATAACAGAAAGAAATCTCGATTAAGCTTATTAGCATTTATAAAAGCTCTAATTGCATTGATTGATATCGTTGGTTAAAAAAAATGCGAATATCAACATATGATTAACATGAGCGGTTCGTCGGGTGGGTCTGAGGTTCGCAGACGCGTCTGCGAACCTAGACGTCTCCAGATCTAACTAAGTAGAGTTGCACTTGCATGGTTTCGTATGACTACGAGCTCTGTTGCCAATCTTCTTCAATTTCATTATCGTACCGGCAAATAAATTTGCTTACTTACCACAAAACCCTATACGTATTCATGTGCCAAAATTAAAATTTTACCTCGAAATCTGCCACGAAATCCACCAGCAACTGCCTCTCTAATTACAAAACTCCTATTCTGATCCATTTTTCGGCTTCAAAGCTTTTTCAATAAGATTTCAGGCAATTAAATGTATAAATCTATATTTTTTAACCTAAGCG
>JAEQML010071249.1:0-16263 GCA_016904865.1 Pissodes strobi
CTAATCTGGACGTCGAAACGAACCCCGTCGCGAACCTGATAAGCGTTGCAGCTCGAAGTACGTCGCGATCCACGGCTTGTCGGTAAATCAACGGCACATCAAAAGAATTGGTGCGCGACGACACGACGCGATGTCGAACAAGTCTGGACGTGAGCCCGTCTGGGCTGACGAACGATTTGGTTTATTTCTAAAATTTGTTTCTTCAGTAGTTATTTTGGCTATCGTGCGACATGGAGTGGACTGAAGACCGCATCCTACTTTTAATTTCTTTATATAGGCAACATGAATGTCTGTGGAATGCCAAACATGCATTATACTATAATAAACAAAAAAAATATGATTCATGGACTGAAATATCTGCTGAATTGAACACAACGCTAGAGGAAACTAAAAAAAAAGTAACCAACTTGCTTTCCTCATTTCGACGGGAGGGGACCAAAGTAAAGAAAAGTGTTGGAACCGGGAAAGGTATGTTTTAATATTTATATTCATTTTACAATATAACTATATTCTATTTTCTTAATATATAGGGTCAGATGAAATTTATGAAAGCAACTGGTTTGCGTACAAGAGCATGGAGTTTCTTTTAGACAAAAATACCCCCCGAGAAACATCAAGTACGGTAAGTTTAAGAAACTACATCAATATTGTTAAGTCGAGAATACACCGCAAAATCACAAAATGCATGACTGGCAAAAATGATATAACCCTACTTTTTGTCATAATATCAAAACTTTAAAATGAAAATACGTATATTTACAGAGATGAGAGAGACAAAGTTTACTGTTTTATTATAGAGATTATTATTTTACATACATATAACTATTTTTTTACGCATAATCGTTTTGCCACTCAAGCTGACCATCAGTTTGAAAATATTCTGCCAATTCTTCCCGAATTTCTTGAGCATTTTTGCATGATCTACGAGGTACATTTCTTAACGGAAGCAATGAAGTAATTTTTTCATCATTTGGAATTATTCGTCTCCAGCTTCCTTCAATAAGGCGACCTTCCACTTCCGTATCGAATGTACCGGGAGGTGTATATACATTACAAGAATTACAACTTCTTCTTAAAAAATTGTGCAAATGAACTACTGCCATTACAATCAACTCGGCCTTTTCTGGTTCTAATAGTAGAGGCTTTCGTAAAACTCTGAAAACTGACGACGCAATGCCAAAGACATTTTCCACTACTCGACGTGCCCTACAAAGGCGATAGTTATAAATTCTTTTTACAGACCCTTTACGGTGTAAGCCTGGAAAAGGTTTCATAAGATTTTCAGCCAATGCGAAAGCTTCGTCTCCAAGGAAAAAGAAAGGTATACATTTCTCTCTTTCATTTAAAGGTTCAACTGGTGGAAGATTCAAATCATTTTGCTCTAATTTTTTATATAGCAGGGTGTTTTTAAAAACTCCGCCATCGGATATCCTGCCTTGGCAACCAGCATTTACATATAAAAAGTTATACTTCGCGTCCACTACAGCGAAAAGGACAATACTGAAAGTACTTTTATAGTTGAAGTACTCGCTTCCGCTATTTACGGGAGCTTGCAAAACGACGTGTTTACCGTCTAATGCCCCGAGGCAATGCGGAAAATTCCATATTGATCGATACTCTTCAGCCACAGTTAGCCATTCCTGCTGTGATTTTGGGATCTGTAAATAAAACACAACACTGAAAGCCGTACTTTAAATATTTACGTATATAACGGCCAATTTCGTAATATCTATAGTAAAGTGACTTTTACTAAGATGAACTTTAGATTAAAGTTTATTTTTATTTAACTTTAGTTTCATAATGAATCAGCAAAGCTACTTTAACCAAAATAATCTTTAATGAAAATTGCGTTGTGTTGGTAATACTTAAACGACGTGGGCATAAAATCGGGATATACTCTTCGCAGATTTGTACCGTTGCCAATCGAAAATTCGTTGGCAATCAAAAACTCTAAAACGAATAAGAAATTGGCCGTAAAACTTTTCATATTTCAATAGGCTATAATGACAAAAAGGATAAGTGTTGTGACAAGTATACTAGACAAATAACTTTTTATTTATAGATTCCGGATGAAGACTCACAATCCGAGCATTTAGCTTCCAATTCGGCTGACGATGGTCAGGAGCAGGTGGCATCATTTCGCCCAGCTTCAACTAGTGCAACTCCAACTCCGTCACACCCGGTTCCCAAAAAAAGCAGGAACAATGACGGCTCGCTAGATAACCTAGACACAGCATTCCAAATTCTTAAGACCTCTGCGGCTCAGAAAAAAAAAGAGGACACTGAATCTGATCTTTGGGGAAAATTGATGGCTAAAAAACTGGATTCATATTCTAGCGTTACGAAGCTTGCTGTGCAACAAGCCTTGATGGGTATCTTTTTTAATGCAGATGCAGGACTATATGAGAAGCCGCAACCTCCCGATCCTAGCTTAGTCAATCCTAACCGAACAAATTCACAATATAGATACCATCCTTATCCCACATCAAATATAATACACCATCCTGCAAGGCCACCGAGTTATTCTTCTGTTTCCACAATAACATCCCAAGATTTTTCATATTCCCAGAACCAACACCCTAATTCTCAACTCTCTCAATGTCGTATAGCGCCACAAGAATACCAGAGTTCACCCTCGTCACTCTGTTCTCCCCCCGAATGTTCTCCTGGAAATCCTTCGTCAGAAGAAGCTACATATGAAGACCTTGTAAATGCAGTGATACGCGACTGATTTGTTCACAAAAAAAAATAAATACAAAACGTTAAGTTAAAATTTCTTAATTCCTATATTATTTACCTGAATATTTCCTTTAAATACTTCAACCAGAGCTTTGCAAACCTCTGGAACTATTTCGCTAATGGACTGCTTGGAGATCCTGAACAAATATTGTAAGCTTGTGTAGGAATCTCCTGTTGCTAGGAAACGTAGGGTTACAGCAAGTCTTTCTTGGACTGAGATTGCTTTTCGAAACTTGGTGTCTTGCTTTCCTATTTTAGGCCCAATCGCATTCACAAGATACTCAAAATCTGTTGTTGACACTCGTGTAAAATTTTTGTATTGACCACTAATTTTTTGCATCCTTAAATCCGCAAGCAAATTATTCGCACCATATTTCGGTCTATTTCTAAATATTTCTGTTTGCCACCATCGCCTTGGTTTCTGTTTTCGTTTTTTAGCTGATAAAGCGTAATGAATATAAATATACGCTGCAGCGGCGACATCCATTTTGAAAGTTGAATTGACTACTAGAAAAATTTAAATATATGGATCGCATAAAAGGTTGCAGTGCGAGGTTTGAAGTGTTGTCCGATACGGCGTACCTGAACGCGGGGTTTCTGTACGCAACGTGGTTCGCGACGTGGTACGGTTGCGCGATGTTGTACAGATCTGGACCCGGCTTTAAAGATGGTATAATTTGTGCTTAGTGAATCTGCTTACGTTAGCCCAATTGCAGAAAAGAAATACCGATACGTGAATGTGTGTAAACATCTTTTACCGCCAGTTAAGGATTACATTGTCTCTCTTGCGAATTGAGCATTTTTGATTTTTGCACGCTGGATATGAAACCGATATTTCATCAGATTGAAGTACACCAAACGGACTTTACGAATATAAACGGATGCCTTAGTGCAATGGAAAAAACGCGTAGGTCGCCAAAAGATAATGTTTCATTTGTTTATATCGACGGTGTGCTGGGTCTGCAAAAACTATTGAGGAAGGTTCTTGAGAACTTACAGCAAGTAGAACGTGTAATTCACACATTATTTTGCCATGCAAACCATTATGAATGAAAAAGATAAGAACAATAATTCGACACAAGTACTTCCAGACATCGAAAATGGTTTTAAAGTTTCTGTCAATAAATCAAATTAGTACCACCCATGGATTTTAATGTTTGGCAAAAATAAACGTTTGAAGGCTAATAATCAGCTGTTAACTGGCATTCCATTTCATAACAAAACCGTCCATGCAGAGGTGATCCGGCAAAAAGTAAACAAAGGCTTGAAGATAATCACTGAACAAGCGACAAAAAATGTCAATAGGAAGCGAGTTAAAGCATACTGTATACTGTTGGTACTAAAAAATAGTCAATTGGCATATGGAGGAAAATTTAAAAAGTTTTAAAATCCATTTGAAGTACTTCATTGTTTGCCCACTGAACGATATGAGTTACGACGAGCAGGTAATTATGGTAGAACTATTGTAGCCGCGCATAAGCAATTGTGCACTTGGCCGGAAAATCAAATGGTATTTACTAAAGTTCCCTAAATGCAGATTTACGCTTTTTATAAAGTTCCCGTTATGACAGGCTATGCTCAAAGGTCCCTGTTATGACAAGCTATGCTTAAAGGTTCCTGCTATGACAGGCTATGCTTAAAGGTCCCTGCTATGACAGGCTTTACTTAAAGGTCCCTGGAATACCAGGCAATGTTTAAAGATCCCTGTTTTGACAGGCTATGCTTAAAGGTCCCTGCTATGACAGGCTATGTTTGAAGGTCCCTGCTATGGCAGGCTTCGCTTAAAGGTCCCTGCTTGACAGACATAAAATGTTTTGTTTTTTTTATTAGTTTTTTTTTAAAGTCCTTGGTACCCCAGGCTATATTTGAAGTTCCCTCCTGGTATATATAAGGGTGTATGAAAAGGTTCCAACATTTACAACTTTAGGTTATGTAAATAAGGTCCCCGATTAGGTTTCGACAAGTTTGGGCTAAGCCAATAAGGTCCCTGATTGAGATCAGGCAAAGGTCCCCAAATTTACAGATTTGCGTCAGGTAAATAAGGTTTGTGTAAGTTTAGACATAGGTCGCAAAATTAACAGCTTTGGACTTGCCAAACAAAGTATTTCTCTTATCTTCATATACCTAAAACAGTCACTTATATAACCGGTCAAGTTAATAAATTTGATAATTTATAGAAAAGCATAATTTCAAAATAATTTTGTGATCGGCCTTTATCAATACAACAAAATTAGATGGTAGTTTTAGGAATAAACGTAAATATTTATTTAACAATTTTCAGTAATTACCATACACCTACGAAGGCAAATAAAAATCCATATGAAAGAGTAATCATATATCACAATTTTTATGAGGTATTGGTATTTGCCCAAATATGAGTACGATCTACAAATTGGGATTTTTATAACGGCAAAATATCATTATGTAAATATCGAAGTCTTGTCAAGTCAACTAAAAGCGTATTTACACAAGATGTTTTAAAACAATATTGGATATAATGTATGCATTTTTGAGAGAAATGACTGGCGCCACGAATTATTTGTTCAGCAAAACGTTTTTTTTTTTCAGACAAGGTGGGTTTTATATTCATTTAATCTCAGACAAGAAGTTATACCCATAGAAAAAATAATTTGTGGTGTATATGTCCACTAAAATAGGATTTTTCCTATTCATTAAAAATATTTTATAAGAGTCTTTACCCTAATATATTCTTAACCATTTTGTTACATTAGTATTAGTACGTACACACGGCCACACACCGTGAACCAATTACACATTTTGCAACAGGAGCTAAAACTGAGATATTTGGTAGGGATATTGAAATATTAGTTACTAGTTATTTGTTACCTTCTTAATTTCCTAGATGTATATTAAGCATTTATGCTACAATAATTGTCATTTTATAAAGGTCACAATTTTCGCTCGATCTTTATGGTAAACTAAAATCTGTACATATGACTTATTGCACCAGTTAAATGTTTCGGTTTTCTCATAGCGATTTAGATCAATCACATCAACTTCCAAACTGTTGTAGTTGGTGAAATTCCAGACAGGAAACATTTGATGCCATCAAGTAAAACAAAGAAACAATTCTAAATTAAATAACAGCAAATTCAATTTTCACTACTTGAAGAATAATCATTTTCTTTTCCAGTATGAATCAAAAAGGAGTCCTGTCTCAAAACGAAGCCTAAACTTAATTCAAAGTCATCCTCTAGGAAAAAGGATTTTCAGAAAACAATGTGAGAGGTGCCATAGGATTAAACAGGCTGTTTAAATATATCACCAATACATTTAACACGTGATTCCTTGACCAAAAATAATGAAAAAGATGCGCAGTTTTTTTCGGTTTTTCTATTTATTGCATGAATTATGGTTACATATTTAGATTCAGTACATGTGCTACTTATTAAAGTACCTGCTGAACTAACCTATTACGATTGAAAACTATCTACGAGGTGTTATATTACAAGCTAATCATATCCATATCATTGATATCATTCTATTTGGAATTACTGAGACAAAATGCAATAATTAGGCCAAATAAAAATAAAAAACACCCACTAGTTTTGTTTTCAAATATTACGAATGTTATTCGTACCTCATATTTCTAAATCTATTATAAGTAATAACATATTCAACCAGATCTAGTTTTTGAAAATCTGTTAAAATATTCCCATTCGTGTATTTTTTAATATACGTTAATGACTGACTGCAATATCTACATCGAAATTCAAAAATATTTTTGCACACATTGCTATAATTAATTATAGGATTGTTCCCCATACCTCTGTGACAAACGGTTACTACCCTTAACCAATCACCCTGTAAAAACTTATGATAATACTTTAAAATCGGGACACGTCTAATTTAAATTTAGCTTCTAAGAGAAACCAGGAAAATATTTACGTGATTAAAATTTACAAAGCTGAACTACTTGACAATATCCACTATGTGTATAGAACACCGAAGTAATTCTGAAAAGTGACTTTCGAATTCCAATATTATATTTTATTTATGACCTCCGATACCACCAGACCTAATTACAATTGATAGCCTATTCAATACCTTTGTGTGTCAAAGTTAAATAACAAGGGAGTGAAAAGAAACGTATTCTCTTTCCATAAAGCCGCATTAACTTGTCAATATTTTACGCAAAATGTCAGGTCGAGTAAAATTATACAAGCCTGAAATTGAATGGCGCCAGACGCAAAAGTAATCCAATTTTGTGCGAAAGGTTGGCAGTATTTTCCTTAAACTTAAGATCCATCAAGATGAATCTACTGATAATGTTTGGATCTTTGAGGAAAGCAAATCATAACTTGTTTCTCTTACAAAATTATAACAAAAATATTGCAAATTGCTGGAAAATGATGTTTATCTATTCAATTTAGACACATTACCGCACTAGTCACAGCGTACATAATATATTCTTAATAAGCACTGACGTAGTCTCGCGGGAATTTTTATTGCCCTAAAAAAACTAGCTACACTATACACAGGGTGAAAAAATTATGATGTGAATTACTTAGTTTGAACAATTGGAGGCCAATCAAGATGTCAAAGCCCCCGAGAATTTTAAAAATACTGAATTTCACGTATTTCCATAAAATTAGAATCACAATCTTCTGTCACAATTTGAGCTACCAAAAAATTAAAACAATGTCATAACATTCATTTACTGTTAACAACATTTTAAAGGTAGGGCTTTATTCCATAGGAAAGAGAAAATATAGATTTTAGAAAAAAGCGTGTTATTAGGACTGTATAAAAATGATAAAGCTATTCATTATAAAAAAAAATTGGGCCAGTGATGAATCTTCCTCCTACATCAGAAATAAGACTGTAATGATTTTTGCTACACCTTTAGGACTGGAAAAGATAAAGTTGTGCGCACAGTGGATTGCAATCTGTCTTGTCAATGTCATGAAGAAGTAGACACAAAAATCATATATCATGTGTCAAAAATTAATGACTCTGGTAATATATTAATCCGATGCTCTGACACCAATGATGTGTTGATTATTTTATTGGGCAATATGGTACATTTTAAGCTATCTTATAGAATATGGATGGAGGTGGGTGTAGGCAATTCCCAAAGATATCTGGACGTAAGACGTAACAAGTTAGAAACTTCACTATCAAGAGCTTTGCCTTGCTTTCACGCCATTACGGCATGTGATTATAATCCATAATTTTTCCGTAGAAGCAAAAATAAGACATTCAAGTTGTTGAAGGCATTCGAAGATTATCAGGGCGCATTTGGAGATCTAGGTGATAAAAATATTGATACGGCTGCAGTTTTCCCCATCATAGAAGAGTTTGTTTGTCGATTGTGTAAAACATGTAGACACAGTTAATGAAGGGCGGTTGTGGAGTTATTCAATAAAACTTGCAAAGCAGACAGTACTGAATACGCATTTTCTAGAAACATTTGCAGTTTTGATGCATTACACTTGCCACCATGCTCATCTCAATTGCACTAACGATTACTACGAACCTTATACATTGTCAGTATTTGACTCAATGCAAATTTGCAGCAGCCACCGAAAAATTACCAGAAAGCTATGGCAGATATATTAATTAAGAGAAATACGAGTTCCTCTGGTTTGAAGGGAATCAATTACCTCAATTTGTTGGCGATATACTCACGGGACTTCTAGTACGACCAACAAAGATGATATGCTGTAGATATGCAGATTTAATAGTAAATATAAAACTACAATATAACATTATTCTAATTAATTTGTTATCTTTAATTGACATGAACTCCAGAGCACCAAGTGATCCGGATTCAGCGGACGATGAAGAGAGTGAATCTGATGGGCTGGAAGATATATACAATTTTTTATATGTATTACTTCATTATCTATAAAAAAAATGTAGTGGAAATATTATTTTAATTAACGTACCACGATTTTTTTCTTTTTTTTTTTCATTGCTATCATTAATTTCGATGATTATTCAAATATAATTATGTTATTTATTTTATGTATATACTGTCTGGGGACATTTTTGATATAATCCAAAAATATATAAATGAGTATTTTATCTATCTGGAACATGGAAAATTGTCATTTTTTAGGTCGAATTTCCGTCAAATATGTATTAAAATATCAGCTCCAAAGGTAAATGAAAGTCTGTGATTACTAAAAAGGTTCTAAATAAATGAACAAAATTATTATTTTTTTATTGTGATGGCACACACACTAAAGGGAGATCCTATGGCGCCCGACGAGCAGTGTGTGCGCGAAGATATTGATTGACACGGCTCTTGAATAGTCGTAGGTCATAATTAGGGGAAAACAGATGTCCTGGGAGTGAGTTCCACAGTGACGCAGTGCGCCAGACAAAGGAGTTCTTGTAAAGCGATGTTCTAGGTGTTTCCCAGTTATAAGACGAACTGGTGTACTCTCGCCGCCGCGCCGTCGTGCCTGTTTGAGAGGCGTTGCCATTGGTGGGATGCGGAGGGCCAAATGCTGGGAACACCTGCAGTGAAAGTATCTGTAAAACAGGGACATCTCGGCCACAATCATGTCTGCGGTGTTCCAGACTATCCAGATTCCGAGTCAACTCCGGGTCGCAGACGCTGAGTGGCTTCCAGCAGGTTTAGGGTGTGCTGTGGTGCGGTACCCCAACTGTGTGAGCAATATTCTAAGCACGGTATTATTGTCGCTTTGTAGAGCAAGAGCAACTGCTGCCGTGTACACAGTTTTTCCTTGCGAAATAGCGCACCAAGCTTCTGGGAGGCTTATTTTGCGATGTTAGCAAAGTGGTTATGCCAGGACATACTGCTGTTGACCGAGACACCCAGTAGTCCGATTGACGAGGATGAAGGAATGGTCGATCCTGCCATAATTATATCAGGGCGCGCTGTATTGGCCCTCTTGGTAAACGTGGATGCTTGGGTCTTTGCAGCGTGGTTGGTTTAAGACTAAATTTCTGTCGCCACCAGTTTGAACTTTCTCCAGGTCTTGATTAATTGCTGTAATCCACTCCTGTCTGCGGTGATAAGTCTCAGTCGCTGGTAAAGGTTTTTCTGATCTAAAGTGGGAGACAAGGATACTGTCATCTGCAAAACTGTAAACAGGATTATTCGTTTCGGTCAGCAGGCCATTAATATAGATGTGGAACAGAGTTGGTGAAAGTATTGCGCTCTGAGGCACGACAGCGTTAATGGTGAATGTGTCTGAGATGTGTCCATCAACTGCAACGTGCAGAGATCGGTTCTTAAAAAAAGTGGCAATCCAGCTGTAGAGAGAGGCTGGCAGTCCGAAGGACAGCAGTTTATTGAGTAGTCCGTCATGCCAAACTCTGCCGAATGCCTTCGAAATATCCAATGCAATCGCTCGAGACTCTCCGTAGGTTTCAATTGCCCTAGGCCAATATATCTCCTGTCGATCTCTCTTTACGAACATCGCTGATTATACTGTTGTTCTCGTGGTACTTGAGTAGTTGCTGATTAACTACACGTTCCATGACTTGGGAGATTATTGGAAGCAAAGCATTTGGGCGATAGTTTGAGTGGTGGTTTTCTTGCCTTTTACTCTTTGGACACAAGGGCCGATCCATCTCCACTTTTTGTTAGTTAGAAGTTTGTAAGATCCTAATAATTAAAAATAATAAAAAATCTATTGTTCTAGGAAAGGGCAGCAAAACCTATTGATCCTTATATTATCCGTAATAACTATACCAAAGATTGTTTATATAGGTATCCAAAAAAATCCGCATCATATATCCAACAGACATAATGTAATCTAAAGTTTGTCTCTGAAATTTGGAAATTAAATGGTAAGAAAGGAATCGTTCATGATTAATGTTTGCTTAGCTTACCTATGGTATAGTATTTGCTCCCTACCTGAAAATAAAATATATTCATTAACATAAAGAACTTTACTTAGGCATTGTTTAAAGTTAGGCTTCTTATTAACCTAGTACAACCACCGACGCAGGAGGGAATGCAGGACTGAGTAATGAAACCTTTTTGTTTTCTCAATTTGCCTACGTTTCGATGAGTTCTATTTTTTACTGACCTCATTTCTAGGCATTTTAAAACTATTTTCACTATTCCCTTTTCCTTTTTATTCTCTATAAGATGGCAAACTAAAATTGTAAACACGACGTTTCACCTTTGCGTCTCCATCATCAACTTCAATAATCTGGATATTTTATTAGATTTTTGAGCGTTGCTTCATCTCCCCGAATTAATTATACTACCTACGCATTTATCTGTAAATAAAACATCGGATTTAAGAAATTCCCATAAGAAAAGAGAGGAGTCAAATTTGAGTTTGTCTTACTTCATCGAATTTGGGAACTCAATATTAAAAATAACTGAATTTGGTAATGAAACGAATAGTCGCATCGGATTTAAAATGTGACAGTGCATCTTTTAGAAGAGGATACAAAGTGAAAGTGAAATGTCAAATACTTCCAAATTCTGCCATGACAATGCAGGATTTGTTTTTTTCTTGCGGGCAGCTTTGGAGGTCTCTGGAATTTTATAACCCTCCTAACCACATATATCCGGTCAGTAAATGGCGCAACTAACATATTTTATATAAAATCACACATTTTTGTAGATTATTAAGAAACCTGTCAACTTGAACTCATTTTTTGCTTACTGCTGTCCACGACTCGTGAAAGAAACCGTGCGCCGAATTAAACTTATATTATAACTAAAAACGATAACAACTCTTTCCAAGCGAAAGCTTAAGAAAAGTAAGATAATGTCATATAACTATTTTGGCCTATCTTAAGTAGTTTTCACGCTACAGACTGCTAAATTTGGCAAATATCTTTCAATTGTCAATATTTCGAAAACAAATGGGCGGATTTAAAAAATCAAACCCAATCAAATGAGCTATCACAATACATCTCTCCTCTTGAAAAAAGAACTGAGGGTGGTTTTTAGCCCCAAGTAAAGGGTAAAATTCATGTAAGATAAGTATTTATTCGAATTAAATGTTCCACCCTCTATATTATTCTGAGATATAAAAAAAAGAGGTTATTATACTTTTGAACGGACATAGTCAAGATGCCCTATTTTAATTTTTTGTTTTCTGATTCTTTAATATTTACGTAATATTGTAATACAAGTTCGATGCGTTTAGTCTCAATGTTTAACTCTAAAATGGGTGAACAGCCGACATTACGCTCTAAAACGTTCTAGCGACGATTGAATTATGACTATCAAACGCCACGATTATAGTAAATGTCAAATAGTTATGGTAAACTCCTATAATTTAATAAATAGAAATACCTACTATAACTACCAAAGTTTGACATTTTCAGGCTAAAATTATCCTCAAATAGAAGCTTAAGAAGAAGTAAGATAAAGTCATATAAACTGTTTTGGCCCATCTTAAGTAGTGTTCACGTTACCAGGCTGCTAAATTTGAAAATATATTTTCAACGGTCCATATTTCGAAAAGAAATGTGCAAATTTTGAAAAATCAAACCCCAAAATAAAATACTTAAAAGAACCTGTCAAATGAGCTATCACAATATCCTTTCTCTTGAAAAAAAGAACTTAAGGTGGTTTTTAACCCCAAATAAAGGGTAAAATTCATGTAAAAAAACATTTATTTTAATTTTTTTTGGCAAACGCTTGTCTTTACTAATATAGAATTTATTTCAATTAAATGTTCCACCCTGCATATTATTCTGAGTAATCGGAAAAACGAGATTATTATACTTTTGAACGGACACAGTCAAGATGCCCCAATTAATATTTTTGTTTTCTGAGTGTTTAATAGTCACGTATTATTGTAAGGCCAGCCGACAAGGGGGTTCTAGTTGGAAATAAATGGGGGCAAGCTGCATTACAGTTTATTCTCTTTATTTTGATGTGTTGAATGCGATACTCAATTTGCACGGTTTATCGATCCCGGATTTGGCCGCCATATTGAAAAATTCTATATAAAAATTATATTTTCATGGATTTTTTAAAATAACTCGGTCTGGATGCACAGTGCAGAAAATTTTCAAAGGATACAAAAACAAAGCCATTTAAAGCCTGTACAAAAAAGGCCCTATTCACTGCTTTGGTAGATACACAGATTGCCGAGATACAGACGCTTAAATACCGAACATATTTTCTCTAGTATGCATTTATAGAAATTAATGCTTTTCTCCTGTAGGCCTGTTCCACTTTCTTGTTGCAAATGTTCTAATGTTTAATAATAATGTGTACTTACATAATATGCTTTACTAATTTCACATTCGGTGTTTTTGACATAGACGGTTGATCAATTGGCTCATCAATGTTTTCTTCATCAAACTGTACGGCTGGTTCTTGTTCATTGTCTGTTTCTTTGACATTTCCATCGGTCATTAATACTTTTAATCGAGAATCGATTGCTTCATCGTCCTCTGGATCTTCTATAATAGTGTCAGAATTTGAACACACACAGTGTAATCCTGCTTTTCGGCAATTACAGGCTGCGTTGCAACCTTTCCTACATTTACAAGAAATCATCTTCAATAACTCTTGGGAGGCGGCGCGGCGTCTTGCAGCATAGGAATCGGCATTAGTCCATTAGGCGACTACTTCCAACCCCAGATAGCGGGTGATTTGCCATTTGGACTTGTAGATAGGTACGAACTGGGTGCATAAGAGCTGCATCTTCGGTTGGAGGACGAGATGAAAGATTAGATAAGCTCTTTGTTATAGATTGCGCAAATAATTGGTGTCTATAGGTGTGTAGTGATGTGTCGTCTCTCTTTGCCCCATAGAGTGCCATAAGAATTGAATTCCAGCTTTGGTTATGCTTTCTGGAGTTGCATTTGGGTCTTTTAAACCGTAAATGGCGGTTTTCAAGCTTGGCTGATTTCTTAAAACCTTAAGGAATAACATTTTACCCTGCCTGTAGATTACTGAAGTGATGTCGCACCCACTAAATACATGTAAGAACAAAATGTTTTCTTTCACAGCCGAGTCCAAGCGTGATGCAGCGGGTGAATAAAGTGTGTTTCCTGCTTTTCCCTTTCCTTGCTTTAAAAAGTATATGTTGTTTTCAGATTTACACAGTCCAGTAAGTATAACATGTAAATCAATGTCCTCACCTACTATCACCTCTGATCCAAATTTGTGTGACATATTAACAGCTGTATTAATTATTATGAGAGTGTCAGCATCTGCTAACGCCTGTTTTACTATAATTTCTTCAGTTTTAAAACGGATGCACAGCATTGGAATCAGCCTGCTTTTAATCCTTCCACTTGCTAGAAATTTAACTTGTGATGTAGTGATTTTCATTGTTTCATCAAAAACTATATCGACTGTGGGATAATTTTTCATCCGACGAAAGCGTTCACCACTTTTGATTGAGTTTTTGTTGTTCTTATCTGGATGTCCATCAAATACTATATCGGCGTTTCTTGGGTAATGCTTCTTAATATATTCAATGTATTTATCCAAAACAGCTGAGTAAAATTCTTGTTGATACCACACAACTCGGTGAATAAGAAAACCACCATCAATGACGTACTTATAAAGTGTCATTAAGATTAGCATTTTCTGTGATTGGTGTAAACGCCTCATATAGAGCAGAATTTTTCGTTTTTCGCATTTCTACATTGTCAAAAAGTGAGAGTGGATAAGGAGCCAGTTCATATTGAAAGTAGTATATACTACTTCCAGTAAAACTTGTTGTCATCGACAAACCAACATCGTACGCATTGTAACAATTAATTTTGTTGTCTCCTATTATTCCTGTGCGTAGAGATATTGTATTTTAATTTTGCTGATATAATAGCGTGCGAAACATAGCAGTGCACTTTGTCTTTATTTTTTCGGCGTCCGCGCGGCGTTTATTTTTCAATATTATGGTTTTTATAAGGCAATCAAGAGTCGTATGGAATATCTTTCTCAAAACCATTTAAAAAATTATCGGATCGTTGATATTGTTCGTTGTCATATACTATCGTTCCTATATCTTCAATAATGATTTCTGCTGCGGATTTTACTATTCTTAAGCGTTCCTCGTGTTCGTCTTTTTTTTGCTCATTTATGCTCTCGCTAAAATTTGCTTACCTGTGTATCGAAAGCAAATAATGATTTGAGAGTATAGTTACTGTAATATCTTCCTCGTATTTTTCCAACAATTTAGTTTTTGTTGCTCGTGCATTGGGTATATCACCTTGGTATCCTTCAAATAGGTCGTCTAAATAAAATTGGTTTTCTTCACGATTTGATTCCAAAAATATTCCATATTCTATACCGCCCAATATTGACGTGCATTCGCTTATCGCTTCGGGTAGTATAATAGACAGTAGACACTAAAAATAAAGACGATCGACAGCCGAAGAGGCTGGGAAGAGTCATGATCAGGTGATTTGGCCCCACCCCGGTTACTATGGTGCTGTTGCCGGACAATGAAGAGTACAATAAGTCACAATTTGAAATTAAATAACGCTAACTTATATATAATTCAATCAATGTTTGCATTGGATGTTAAATAACTTCAGAACTGGTAAGTTTACAGAATAAATGTATATTTTTGTAAAGAATTTAGTTTTTTTTTTGATTACTTGAAAATTTTCTCTACAATGCACTTAGTCCGAGATATTTTGAAAAATCCATGAAATCATTATTTTTATATGGGATTTTTCAATACGACGGCCAGATCTGGAATTGATAGACCGTGCAAATTTAGTATAGTGTTTAACACATCCAAACGAGGAAAATAACCTGTATTGCAGCTTGCCCTCATTTATTTCGCCTAGGCATATTTAGAACGACGTACCGACTGGCCTCAAATAGTATAATTAAATAAACAGAAATTAAAAAAAAATTGTGTGTGCTTAAGACCACACGATAGAAGTGAAAACTTCAACAAGCGGGGTCATCGTTTGTCAGAATTTCGATCCGAGCCTTCGTTGCAGAGATACGGGCGAAAAACGGGTTTCCCCCCAAAAACCTCTCTTAAATTAGAGCCCCGGTCCTCACCATATGGTCTAAGGTGGCCCCTATGGGGCGCCCCTACCATAAAAATTTCGACCTCGTACCTCTTCCCGTTCTCCCGAAATTATTTTTTAAAGTTTTTCCTTCTCCCCCGTCCCTTGGCCAAACGGGTGTGATACGGGGTCCCGTCTTCGTCCAGGATCTTCTTTTTACCCCGGCTACATCCCCTGAAAATTTCAGCCCTCTACCTATACGGGAACATGCCATACATATTCGAGCGTGACGGCTCCAAGCGTGACGCGTGATGCGTGACGCCTGACGGCTTTACTGAATTCAATCCCCAGGAAAAAAACGCAAAACGCGCCTAAAGAAGTTTTCACTTCAAAAATACTACCTGGTAGTTATACCAAATAGAGTAGCGTTGGTGGGATATTTCTACATAATTTGACGGAGTACGGAAATAACTATGAGAAAACACAAATATAAATAAAGTGATATTTTAAGGGAAAATATTTGCCTATTATGTTTCTGAATTTAACCTTGAATCTAAAAATAACTCGGGCGTCACAACGAACGTATTACATAGTTTGGGTTAGTAACGACGGGCTTTGCAACAT
>JAEQML010071250.1:0-16263 GCA_016904865.1 Pissodes strobi
CCGTAATATAAAATTTCAAATATCAATGGGTTATGAAATATATGTAGCTATACCTTGTTGTATGAGCAGGAAATCTAAAGAAATTCTTCTTGGAAGAATATATCTGGTTTGTACAAGTTCTTATTGCTTAAATACCATGGCTTTTTGCATTACACAATGTCATAAACAACGTTCGTCTCTCAAAATGTCAATTATTTGACAAATACACGCCTATGGTTTCGATTTAACTCCAATAGAAATAAAATAAACCAGTCGTAAAAACACGACGGCGCTGGCGGCAGTTTGACGGATTTCCTACCAAGGAATATCTTGCGCGCGGACTTGCGCAGATGCGAAAAAAGAAGATGTGATATTGCTGGTTGTTATATGTGCCGTGATACTGGTATCAAGATGACTAGAAGAGAACATAGAATATATCTGGGAAGAGAACTTATCAGTAATCATTTGATGGACAGAATGAAAAGCCACAAACTGCCAAAAAATCGCTGAAATTCAAAAAATTCCAGTCTTACCAGCGAGACCTCAGCTAAAGAGACAGGGATGCTTCTACTGTCCGTCCACGGGCCAAAGATCAAAAATATCCAACCAGATGTTCAAAGTGCTCCGAAACTGTGCACTCGATCCAGCAAATCAGTGTGGTTCATGCCCTGATGATCATAATATGTAAGAAAAAGTAGGATGTCAGTTTTTTCATAGTTGGCTAAAAAGTTGCTTTTCTGCTTCAGGGGAGCAATCGACGGGTAAACAAAGCTCCCGAGCAACGAGAAATTTCTTCTTTAAATTTTTTTATTCGTTTTTTTACCACGATATGCCCAATAGTGCACGGTATTTTGTTTATTTTTTTAAATAAATACTTTTCAAAATTGAGATGCATTTTTTGCCATAACTAGTTCACAATGGACCAAATAATGAAAAAACACAGAAAAAAAAAATCTTTTATATTCCCATATTTTATTGCGATCTCAAGTCCCTGTTTTAAATATCAGAGCTTGGTATTAACCACGCAAAATTGTAACTCATTTACTAACCTATAAATAGCGAAAATATTATTCGGTACTTAGGCACATATGTCGTATTATTATTAGATTTATGGAAATGGAACAGATCCATTATAATTTATAATGTAATATCTGTTTACCTCTTATTTACTCCATTTGAACAATTAAATTCAATGTCAAGGAAGACGTCCAAAACTAGCTTTAATAAAAATGAAATTACGTTTTAATGGACATTTCGTTGGAGACTGCAGGAATTGTTCTATATTAAGCATATTTTTAATTAAGGGAACATGTTCTATTATATAGGATATTGCAGGTCGTCTTTATTGGCTTCCCACCGTGTAATATAAGAATACGTAAAAGTTCTACACGTGGCTTACTGAAAAAAAAAACTCATCTGAAATCGTATTAGAAATATTATCCAAGTATTTTTCATATAGGGCAAAATTGCTTGAGGAGCCGCAAATAAAGTTTTTAAAAAACGTGTATGTTCTGGATGGGCGGATGAGCTGAGGGTATCACTGGATCCTGTCGTCTAGACTTTGGCAGCCCTAAATAAGTAATAGAGGACTCGTGAAAGCACAAGAGCACGGGTTTCTTTAGGATATTCAATTAAGACCAGACAGCGCTATACTAATGTAAATTTAATTATACTTAATACATAAATAAAAGGTTTTTGAATTAAATTCTGGGTGTCTTATAACGAACTTGTCCATACAAAGATTTAAATAAAATATACATTGATTTGTATATAAGTATAAAGGTCGGTAAATGTTGATAAAATATTAAATAATAAAATAGAACGTATCGGATGCTTATAAATATAAACAGATCTTATTAACATAATTGTAGGTTTGCATAAAGTAAAGTTTGGGTGGATTGTGAGGCAATAAAAGTAAAAATCATGGGGTAAAATGAAAAAAAACTTCACGTTTCTAATAAGTAATATAATAATGTAATTATTATATTACGAAATTTGTCATTTGCTCCGAGACCATACAAAAGTATGGAGGTTGGCGATAAAAATTTGTGATGATCATTAAGGAGTGGCTTGGATTTAAGAGATTACGCATATCTTGTAGTGTTGATTGGCGCCTATTTTCAAGGAGATGGATTGCAGGCTAGCAATTTGGGGTTGTTCGGAAACAATCAGGGCCTGATTTTGGATGGAATCATCAAATACGAGGGTCTTGCTTACTCATAAACAAAACAGACATAATCAAGGTGAGGCAGAATAATAAATTTGTATATTTTTACTAGGGAGCTAAAGTCAGAGCCTAATTTAGTGTTGAAGAGAACCTTAACTATGTTTTTTATGTTCGGCACACACACAAACGGAATATCCTATACCACTCAACGAGCGGTGCGCGTGCGGAGAAGATGGTGGACGTTAGACTGGAAGCGCTGTAGGTTGTAATTTTCGGAAAAAGCGTCACTCGGAAGCCCATTCCAGAGCGAGGCAGTCCTCCAGACCAAGGAGTCCTAGGTGTTCGCAACTGAATCGTGTGTTGATGTATAATAAGCATTTCTGTTTGACACCACTCTGGTGGAATCATAAGTGTCAGCTCGTTTGGCCACTTTCCATAGTAGTATCGATAGTAAAGAGATAGGTCCGCCACTTTTCTTCCATGTTCGAGGCTTGAGTCAACTCTGGGCCATCCACAAGACGGACTGCTCTTCTCTGTATGGATTCTAATACCTTGAGCAAGTGTTTGGGTGCCGGGCTGGGCACATGGGAACAATATTCCAGAGATGGTCTTATCTGGGCCTTATAGAGCAGTAAGGGCTGATCAGGTGTATACAAATTTTTTGCTCTATAGAGCACTCCTAGCTTTTGTCCTGGTGTCTTAACGATTTTGGTGACGTGATTATGCCAAGATATGTTGTTTTCTACGTTGATTCCCAGCAAGCTTACGTTTGTCTTAAACGCTTCCTACTTACTTACCCTACTTCACCCACTTACCTTTTTAAATTCTCTTCCTTATTTCCCCACTCTCTGGGAGTGGTGCTACTATCCCCTCCGACGCTATTATGTTTTCGAGGGCTAGGACGTTCCTGTTCTTCACCATCCCTACCCACCCAGTAGTTTAAAACCCATTAATTCCACTTATGATGACCCGGCTATAACTATACGGACTTACCTAGCAGCAGGTATAAACTGCAAATCTGAAAAATTGGAGATAAAACTAAGGAATATTTACCCCAGGTGGGTTCCGGCATGGCCGGGGAATACCACTCCTTTAGTACGAAGGGCTGTCCCACGGATTCCGGGGGGGGTGGGGCAATCATCCATTTGAGGAAGAACTGCTACGAGAGCTCGGCAGAAGACAAAGTATACAAAGGACTCTACCCGGCTCATTGTACAAATATCGTGCAGCGACCACAGAGGAAGTAAATACATCATACGATCTCACACTCGATGATGACAAAAAAAGAAAACACGGCGAAACGAAGAAGAGAGGAGACTCCAACCAAAACAAACTTAAACCCAGAAAACCCAACGCAAAAGGAGACAAGAGCGATATTAACAAAATTAAAAGACGAAATAAAAATACTAACAGACATAATACAAAATAACCAAAATACAAGAAAGGACATAAAAGAATGCGCAACAAAAATGGAAAAATTGATTTTAAGAGTCGACGTAGAAAAGATAACGTGGGCCCTAGCAGGTGCAAAAACAAACACGGACTTCGGAACACAAACGACAGTATGGACGAACGAAAAAAAAAAGAAGAACCCCTACAAATTGAAAACATTGGGACATACGAAGAATGGAGGAAAGCAATAAGACAGAACAATACCTGGACAGAAGAAGTCTTTAAAAATACTAAAATAAAGGTTGGACATCCATTAAAGACCCCAACAGATATAGTAATAGTCGTAATTACAAAGCCAGAGGACAGGGATATGAACAAAGGTATACAGCTATTATTTAAGGAGAGATATCCAGAAATCAAACGAGGCGAAGAAGTCTTAGAGGTATACAAACAAACGATCACCACAACAACAAAAACGAAAACGGAAACAAATACTCAAAAATTAATAAATATCTGCAAAGGAGGAACTGCAGAGAATCTCTGGAACCTATTTAAGGAAATGAAAAACGAGACCATGGCGGATAAAAGGATCGCTGTACACAAGTTAGAGAATATGGAGCTAAGAAGATTAAGACAGATGATAGAAACCATTTTTCATGGATCGGAATCAACAGTTGTGCTCTTTACAAATACAGAAAGCGACTTATCCTATCAAAAAAAAAGCTGGCAAAATTAAACTACCGCCATAGTCGTCCAAAAGGCTGGAAAGGAGTACGAGGACTTAGTCAAGGAGCTGAAAGAAGGTCTAAAAAACAAAAACGAGTCCAAGATAATACGAAATGTACACAAAGGCAAGAATGGTGGTTTAGTAATAACTGCTGATAAAAACGAAGAAGCGGTAAAATCTCTTATAGAAATAATTGAAAAAAACGTACATACAGACAAGACCAATATAATAAAAAACAAAACAACAGAGAAGAGCATATTACATATTAGAGGGATGCACCAACTAACGGACATACATGAAATTATAGAGGCCATTGAAAAAAAAACAGGAAAAATAAGGGCCGCAGAACAATACAGGATAAGCGCTCTAAGGCCCAACGCGAGAAATACGCTAGCTGTGACACTAGTCATAGACAAGGGCCTGTCGCAACCACTGTTAGAGACTAAATATATACAGATAGGGATCAGCCGATGCAGCATCGAAGAAAAAATTGATGTTGCACGGTGTCACAGATGCTGGTGCTTCAATCACATAGCACAAGAGTGCATTGGCCCGGATAGAACGAATCTATGTATAAATTGCGGACAGGAGGGTCATTTAGCAAAGACATGCACGAATTCTCCATATCGCTTGCTGTGCTACCACAAACATAGGACAAACTCTGGAGAATGCATGGAGTTCAAAAGCGATATATCCCGGGCGAGAAAAGCAAGACATATGGAGAGCAACATCAATAAAACAATACTTACGGACCGAGATCAAGATAAACATCGAGATCAAGCATCTGCATAACCCCAAAAATGACCCTACTACCAATCAAAATCTTACAAGCAAACACATAAAGAAAGGTTGTCTCAGAAAACCTGGCAGAAGCGATAGCCCAGAGGCTAGACTGCGACATGCTCTACATACAGGAGCCGAATAAAAAGCGCTCGAAAGTAAGTGGTCCATACACCTATAAATCAAACGAACCAGACACAAACACTCTAATAAAAATCACAAAAGCAAGCAGGAAGGAAACTCAAATTTCAAAGAAGGAAAACTTTGACAACTTCACATGCATACAGACAGGCAATAACTTCATCTATTCTGCCTATATATCACCAAACCGCTCTATGCAAGTTTTCGAAGAATTCCTAAACACACTTTTCCTTAACATTGGACAAAAACTAACAAAAAAATCAAAGAAAGTTATTTTGTGCGGTGACTTTAACTCAAAAAATGTGGCATGGGGAGGTACTAGAACCGACGCCAGACGAAAACTGCTGCACACAAACATAATGTCCCACGGATTAATAATTCTAAACGACGGAAAACTCCCAACTCTGCCCCGAACATCTGGATCGTCATACATTGACCTAACTGTCGTTTCGGAAAATGTTTTTAAAGTAGGGATAACTTGGAGAGTATTAGAAGAAGAAAGCCTTAGTGACCATCGCTTCATACTTTTCGAGACTGGCAATAAAAAAAGAAAACAGACCTACATAAATTACGCTGACACAGACATGCTAAAAAAAGGCTTTGAAGAACTAAAAAGAAACAATTCTGAACTGGATATAAAACAACAAATAGAAAAAATACAAAAAATATATAGTTCGCCCAGCCGTTTCGAGAATCAACAACGGCTGGGCGAACTATACCGGACATCTGGCAAAAGACTTCGCACAAACGAAAATTACAAACTCCCGTACTGATGGGACAAAGAAATCAGCAGAAAAATCCAAAAAACCAGAGAAGCAAGAAGAAACTTTCTAAGAGAGACACAAGACGACAGAAACAGAGATATTCTACAATCTATATACAAAGATGCCAGGCGTGAACTAACAAAGGAAATAAAAAAAAGCAAAAAAAAAACAAATGGAAAGAACTCTGCAACAAACCAGAAAACGACGTATTCGAGCAAGCCTATCAAATAATAAAAGGACAAATGAAACAACAACCGCCTAAAATAGCACTATCCGAAGAAGAAAAAAAATAAATCTTTAATAAACTTTTTGTTACCAATCCCCCAGAAAAAATTGCGAAACTAAATTGCGAAACCACTCCGCCTGCAGTTACAGATGGGGAACTGATGCACGCTGTAGGACGAATCAAACTAGGGAAATCGCCTGGGCCGGACATGATGCTACCCGAACATGCTAAGATGCTTATATCGGAAAACAGGGACTTTTTCTGTTATTTATACACAAAGTGTATTAGAGCGAGCTATTTTCCTGACGAGTGGAAAAGGCTAAACTAATCCTACTGGAAAAACCTAAAAAAAAAACGAACACAACGAAAAAACCTACCGACCCATATGCCTTCTGGACATTCTGGGGAAAACACTTCAAACCATCTTAAACGAGAGACTCAAAACACAAATAGAAAGAAACGGTGCCGGTGGACCTAACCCAAATCAATTTGGATTTACAAAAAGGAAAATCCACAATAGATCCTATCAAAAAAATTGTAAGGAAGGTCAACAGGGTCCCCAAGAAAATTGTGAGCCTCATCTGCATTGACGTAAAATGCGTTTAATACGGCCAAATGGGACATTATTGTTGCAGCACTAAAAAAACGTGGTATTGACAACTATCTGATCAACATGATAATATCATACTTTGAAAACCGTAAAATACAATTATCCAGAGAAAATACAAGCGACGTAGGGGCGGGCGTCCCACAGGGATCCGTCCTAGGACCCACCCTCTGGAATATAATGTATGACAGCGTCATGCAGGAGTTCTTTGACCTTCTCATAGAGATTATATGTTATGCTGATGATTTAGCAATATTAATCAGAGCGGCAACAGTGAAACAGACCATCGATGCAGGCAACAGGGCATTACATAGGATCAGTCAATAGATGGCCAGAAACGGACTAAGCGTTGCACGGGAAAAACATCGGCAGTGGTATTCTCAAGGAGTTATGTACACCGAAGAGAAATCAGATTTAAGATGGACGGCTACGACATAGTTCCCCAGAAGACCATGAAATATTTGGGAGTTACATTGGACTACTGTTTAACTTTTAGTTCGCATATAAATTCAGTTGCAGAAAAAGTGGAAAAAAACAGCAAAAGCCCTAAACGCAATTCTCCCAAATATAGGAGGTCCATCCAGTCTCAAAAGAAAGGTCATGGCTATGTCCATGCAATCCATTGCTTTGTATGCAGCTCCAGTATGGCACGAATCATTAAAAATTAATATAAACCAAAATAAGCTTTTATCTTGCCAAAAAAAATTTGCTCTGAGGTGTATAAGCTCATACCATATGGTGAGCGTGGACGCAGCCTTAGTGATTGCTGACCTAGTACCAAGTGCTCTTCTAGCAGATGAACGAGCTAATATATACAAGAGAAACAGGGCACAAAACCTATCAGAGCAAGCAAAATCAAAAATAGCTTTAGAAGAAAGAGAGAAAACATTGGAAAATGGGAGAGAAACTGGTCAGCGGCAGCGGGACAACCAAACGAAAAAGCTAAATGGACAAGACAATTAATACCGGATATAAGGGTGTGGGTAAGCAGGAGATACGGACAGGTAGTTTACAGTACGACACAATTTCTAACAGGACATGGCTGCTTTGGGAGCTATCTATACAAATGCAAAAAAAGACAATCACCTGCTTGTATGTACGGAGATGCAGAAGTAGATGACGTCGAGCACATGCTGTTTCACTGTGAGAGATTTTCAAGAATAAGAACAAACACTGAAATCGAGACAAACACAAACCTAAGAAAAGATAACTTAATAGAGACGATGCTACAGAATAAACAAAATTGGAATTACATAACAAAAATTATGGGGAAGATGGTGGAGATAAAGGTGACGGAAGAAAGAGAAGAACAAGAGTAAACAGAGAGAGAGACAACCACAGATCAAGATCAGATCAACAGCACTCTCACTCTGAGGAATATTTCCCAGGAAACAGTGCCGGAGTGAGCGGTGCAGGAGGGGGTGATGTTTAGTGGGTAGTGGAGATCTTAAACCAGCCGAGACTCTGAGTCCCACAGTACTTGGCGACAAGTCTACGTAAACGTATTTTACACCTCCACACAAAAAAAAAAGCTTATGGATGAGGCCAGAATCAGTGTTTGTCCTGTCATTGATAAGCCAGGTCTTGCGGTGTTTGCTTTTTTTTTAGAAGACAGCTGCTTGAGTCTTTCCTGCATTAAACTGGACATTGTTTTCCTCATCTCATTCCACGATGGCGTTCATATCCTCATTAATGGCAGTTATCTGCTTTTCTCGCTCGCGTTGGGAATAATCAGCGGTCATTGGAGTCCGCGACATGAATAAGGTTATAAGAGTGCTGTCGTCTGCAAAGCTGTAAATAGAATTATTTGTCCTGTCTAAGAGATGGTTGATATAGAGCAAGAACAGTGTGAGAGATAATATACACCCTCGAGGATTGATTTTAATTTCCTCCAATGTCCGTCAATTCCAACTCGGATGCTTCGATGCCTTAAGAAATTGGAAAGCCATAGAAGCAGTGCTGATGGTAGTCCGTATGTGTCAATTTGCTTAACAATCCGTCATGCCACACCCTATCAAATGCTTTGGATATGTCGAGAGCCACTGCACGAGATTCGTCGAAGCTCTCGATAGCTTTGGTCCACAGGTAAGTCACGTAAGTCAGGAGATCTCTCGTTGATCTGTGCTTTCGGAAGCCATACTGGCCATCGCTTATGATGCCTGATGATTCGAGATATTTTAAGAGCTGTTCGTTGATCAGGTTCTCTATGACTTTGGACATAACTGGTACTAAGGCAATTGGACGGTAGTTATGTTTAAATCTCCAATTAAGTTTTTTGTCCAGGAACATTCCCAGGAACTTAATTTCATCTTTGATTGGAAGGTTTGTTTCAGCTAATTATAGGGTATTTATTTTAGGACAGTTTCTCTTCCTACAAAAATGTATGATTTCTGATTTCGACGTTGACAAGTAAAAACCTGTCGGGAGAGATTATTTTGCTACCATACTTCTTTTAAATATATCATATGATAATTATTTACATGTTTTGAAATAAATATTATTATTATGATTACTTTTATGCAAAAGCAGCAGTAGAAAAACTTAGTTTGATATGGCATTTAATCACAACATGCACGCTTGCATGTTTTAAATCGGCCTCAAGTGAAACAATGTGATTAGATGTGCGAATGCAATCTCTGGCAAACTCCTTCAGAGGGAATTGAAAAGATTTTTGGTTTGATCTTTAGGTCTTGGTTTCTGTGGCGGACGTAGAAAGGTACAGTTAAATTTTTTTCTTATTCTTTGAGTTTTGTTATATTTTTCTGCATTACAGGCTAGTTAAAAAATCGCATAAACTATGCTCACATTTCGTACGTGATATTACGGGAATTTTGTTATAGCTTAAACTTGGTTGTCAAACATCTTACCGTAATTGTATTTTATTTCATGAATCATTCTTCTTGGGCCATGGGATTTATTTAATCTAATCATATCTTTATCTTCATCCTATCTTATCACTTAAATTGGTGCGTAGGGCATTAGATAGATAAGTACTGTCTGTAGTATCTCTTACATATACCCAGAATACCCACGTTATTTGAGGCCAGAGGCTTCGTGAGGGAGGAGGCCTTATTCCTACATAAGAGTGGCAGTTATTTAATGTCTCTTTCAGTTAAGCAACTCATCTTATAGAATCAATTGTTTTTGCCTATAGGGTATATTTAAGTTCTGGTTGGGAAGAGCAATTTTTAGGAAATAATAATCAAAGCGCTCGATACGTGTGGAATATACTATATTGTGTGTGTTGTATATTTGGTTAGTGTTGAGCTTAGTTAGTATTATTTTACCTATACATATTTATTTTTTCTCTCGATATTTAAGTAGTAAGAAGTACCTTCTCAAAACCACGTTGGCCTTGACCTTAAGCTTAATATTTGTTTCTGTACTTTATTCTGAATTTATCTTTATCTAAGCCTTATCTTGATTTTTTTGCTTAATTGAAGTAGTCTTTACTCACTACCTGGTTTCAATTTCTCTTCGTGAGCTTTAGAATTTTCCAGCGTAAAAGATTGGGGGTTATTTCTACTTCCCTCATTATTTTTTTTGCTAAAAATATAAAATAAAACACTGACGTTCCCCGCTAAATTGAGGCAGAACTGATTACTTTCTTGGCGAATAGTGTAAGTGCCCAGCGACATAAAGTTGCATTTACGAATACTGTCTTGGAAAGTTTTATGTGGCTTAATTGCAGCTAGTCTACCACCTTTTCCCTTTATGAAACTTTTCGTAATGTATGGATACTGTTTTTTTTTAAAATGTAATCTTGAGACAAGTTTATGAGACGCGCGAAAAAAAATGTGTCCGACAAACATTTTTGATCGTTAAATTTTTGGATAACGAGCTGATTTTTCAGAAATACTTAATTAAAATATATAGAGTATAATTATCAAATCAAATCAAATCAAATCAAATAAGGCCTTATTATCATATATTTCAAGAAATTCATTGACAAACCTGGAAAAAAGGTCATCAGTTTGCTAAATACTTAAAATAGTCATACACTAAAGGTTATAATACAGTAATAACACTTAACATGTCAATAAAACAAGAAATTGGTTAAAAATAAATTAAGAGTTAAAAATATAGTTAAAATCAATCACAAACAGACAGAATTAGAAGTCTTCCACACAGACCCAATTACAAACGTTAAAAGCAGGTAGGTACATAACAGAAACAAAATATTTAAAACTAATTTAAAACAATAAAATAAGTAACAGAGTAACATGCAAGTGACACCAGAAGGCCTCTGACCCCCTTCCTAAATTTCACATAACTGTTCAGGCTTCTCAATTCTAATGGCAAATGATTAAACATTTTCTTGGAATTATAAAATATAGAGGTTTTAGTCAGGAAAGAAGAAGGAATGGGTAAAGATACAAAGTGTAAGCTTCTAGTATTAACAGCATGTAACGGGTGAGAGGGATTGAAAATGTTGTTTTTGTATTTTCGAAACATTATACATGCAGATTCTAGTATAAAAAGAGATGCCAAGGTCAAGATACCTTCTGAAATAAAATGAGGCCTACAGGATTAATCACGATTCAGACTACAGAGGCATCTCAAGGCTCTTGTCTGAATAACAAAGACCCGTTGAAACAGACCTAGTGAGCAGCAACCCCAGAATGCAATACCGTATCTCAGGTGGCTCCCAACAACAGAAAAATACACAGTCCTGGTAACAGACTTGTCCAAATGACATTTCACAGTCCAAACGGCATAGCAACCCGCTGACAATTTGCCACACAGTTCTAAGATGTGAGAGTCATATTTTAATTTAGCATCCAAATGCAATCCTAGAAACTTATTGGAACTGCTAGTCCTTATTAATTGACCATCCAGTGATATTTCTCCCAGATCCCCCTTAAAATTTATAATACTGGTCTTTTTGATACTGAAGCTCAATCTATTGGCATTGCACCAGTTCTTTATCGCCTCTCTTACAAGGTTTTCAAGTTGTGCTGGATCCTAGTGATGCCAGAGGACTGTAGTATCATCAGCAAAGGAGGAACAGCGACCATAAGAGATCGTGCCAGGTAGATCATTAACATATATAAGGAACAACAGAGGTCCCAAGACAGAACCCAGGGGCACTCCAGCAGAAAAAGAACCCACCGCTGATTGCTACCCATGAAAATGAACCACCTGGCGTCGCCCTGATAGAAAAGACTCAAACCAGTCGAGAACCGGGCCTCTAAACCCATATGTACAAAGTTTAGCCAGCAATATCTCATGATCAACACAGTCCAACGCTTTACTAATACCACAAAAAACGGCAGAAGCCACTTCACCATTGTTCAAGCTGAGGTATAAATGCTCTGGGAGATGGAAAATTGCATCATCTGTATTTTTAGAATTCTGAAAACCAAATTGGGAATTAGAAAGAATTTGGTGCTGTTCCAGAAACTTCAACATTCTCTCCTTGACCAATTTTTCTATGATTTTACTAAGGATGGGTAGTAAAGAGATGGGGCGATAATTATAATGGACATTGTTTTTCGCCTGTCTTAAAGATTGGTATAACAGTGGCCATTTCTAGGAAACACGGAAAGACGCCGGACCGTATAGACAAGTTAATCGCTTCAACAAGTGCTTGAATAGCTACAGGTGGTAAATATAGAAAAATCCGTATTGACATTTTATCATGTCCAGTGGTGTGCTTGTTCTTTATTCTTCCACAAACTGAGAGAAATTCCTCAGGTACAATTGGTGTAAAAAAGAACGATTGGGGGATGTTAAATTGATGTAAATATTGTGAAGCTGAGGACTTGTCAGTAACAGTTTGTTGTGGGAGATTTTGCGCTATAGAGCAATAATAACTATTAATCTCATCGGCAGATATGTTATCTACTACTACCTTATCCTTTGAACTACTGCCACGCAGATCGTTAACAATATGCCATATTTCCGTTTGTTTGTTTGAAGCTTTGACCAGTCGACAGTCATAATGCAGGCGTTTAGAAATTTTGATGGTTTTACGGTATATATTTCTATATGTTTTATAATAAGTCATAAAAAAATATTATGGAAAATATATTTTCTTAATGTGTGAAGCGATCTCATGTTTTGGCCTGACACTTTTAGTCCCTTGCTAGTCCAGGGTGCTTGAGGCTTCTGCTTTAGAGTGCGAATGAGAAATGATTTGTTAAAAATATTAGTTATTTGACCGTATATTGATTCCAAAGGCTTTTCAGTATTTAAGTTGTTATTTCAGGAATGATCAGAACATAACTGATGGAATTTGGTATAATTCTTCCTTCCAAATATATGACCAACTCTTTTAATAGATTTAGCTTTAGGCTTTTCAGAGCAGAATTGGAAATAAACTGCGTGATGGTCAGATAGTCCAGCATGCTTAACACTGCAGTAAATTGTGTTTAAGTGAAAATTTGAACAGACATAGTCGATTGTGGTCTGTGTCTGTGCAGTTGTGCGAGAAAAGTCTTCTACATGCATGACAAGACCAAAGGAAGATAACAAATGATTTAGAGATTGAGTATTTGGATGAGTCTGATCACAAAAGTCCAAATTAAAGTCACCTGCTAGAATTAAGGAAGATTTAGATGGCAAACTATGAACCACCATCTCCAGTCCATAAAGAAAGTTTCCAATATTAGAACTAGGGGAACGATAAATACAAATCACGTAAACATCAATAGTAGAAGAATAGACAATACAAAATTCAAAATCTTTTTCCACCCGTAAGAAGTCAAATTTAGTTAATTCCACAAAATTTAAATGTTGCATAAAATCATTTTTGATCAGAATCATACAGCCTCCATGTTTAAAAGTTTGCCGGCAGAAATTTGCGGCTCTGCTATAATTATTTATAAAAATGGGTTCTCCCTGTGTTAGCCAATGCTCAGTTAATAAAATTATGTGAGGATAGTCAAGACTTTCTAAAAAAATATCCAATTCGTCAACCTTCGATCTTACAGACTGAATATGAAGAAGTAACAAGCTTACAATATTGTTTTCGGAATATCTAAAAAATGACCTGAGTTAATTAATTCATCATGTAAACTGATATTGGTTTTAGGTTCAAGAGCCCTTTTGGCGTCATATATATCACTTTTATTACACGCTATTATAGAGTTGTTTATAAAAATTGGCTGTTAAGTAAAGACCTGCATTATTTAAATAGACTCCATTTTTAAAATAATGATTATCACAGTAAGCAAACTGGTTTAAGTCAAGTAATAGTAATTGGATGTTAACATATCCAGTATTCTTCAGCACATTAATAACATTACATACACTTAAATTAAACCTAACAGTATGGCCGAAGTTTGAATTCTTTCCTGTGGGAATGGTACAAAATAGTAGATTGGTATGAGAGCATTGATTAATAAAGGCTTTAAGTAATGAAGGATCCAGGTTCTGGTCATTCAATCCACAAGAAAAACAACAAAATCAACCATGGTAAAAGAGGAAGCTAGTGAATCTACATGAGTTATAAGATCTTTGTACTGGGCATGAGGTTTACAAACAATAAAAATATTGTAGTAATGACCCAAAAGAGTCTGTGTAAGGGTTTATACAAATATTTACCGTAGCCATCAGTTACCAAAATAATGTGATGTTCTCTATTTTGGGTTGTGGTGGTATTTACAATTTCAAGATCAGGATCCACAAAAACATCCTCATCATAACTGTGGTCGACAACATCTTGATGAAGTTCTATTTCTCTATCACGAATTATTGATCTATGGAATTTCGTGCTTTTTATGTTTTGTAGTTCTTCTTTGGCTCCAAATAGTTGCAGTTTTGTGTTCTTAAGAATTGTCCGACGCGAGAAAATCAACGGTTTCACAAAGCCAAAAATTTACGAATAACATTTTCTTCTTCCGATTTATTGTTTTGAAATGGACTATAGAATATAATGAATAAGTTGTCCGACAGTGAAACATTACCTTATGCGTATAGAAAACAACAGATTTTTTTGAATTTAGTCATTGTATAAATGCTTAGAGTGTGTACGTTATATACACCTCAATTTCAAATAACCGGCTAATTTTATAAACATTGATAAAAGAAAATATGTCAAATACAATGAGTTGCTACGAAACAATCGAACAGTTCTAGAAAAAATCGCGATGCTCCTGGAAACTACAACCTACCGCCCGTGCCTCGCGGCCCGCTGCCATGAATTCGCTGATCGTACCTTTTCGTACTAGCTGCGATAGGCCATGCCATGCGACAAGATGGCGCCGAGTGACGATCCACCAGCGGATGTCGAGAATAAAAAGTGCAAATATTGCAAATCAAATGTTGATGAGGTGGGTGTTAAGTGCTCAAATTGTATAGGACACTATCACCAGTCCTGTGTTCTAAGAACCAGTGGTTTGCAAGTGCTTAGTGGAAGGAAAAGCCTAGTTTTGTGTCCGGTGTGTGCAAAAAACGCGCGGGATGAAGAGATAAACAACCTAGTGTTGGGAAAGAATGCCGAAATAGCTTAATTAAAAGCAAAATTGGCAGAAGTGCAAAATGCTGGTAACCAGGATATTCTTCGAAAAATCGAGACAATGGAGAAAACCTTATTGGGGAAAATTGGAGACCTCGAAAAAAAGGTAAACAAAAAAAATACACCTCTTATTGCGACGCTGCCAAGTTCTTCGGGTGTGTCTCCAAATAATCGAAATCTCTAATCGCGCGGTAGACTGTAGCGGTGCGGAAGCCCCACGGTAAGTATGTTAGCAATTACGTTAAACGGTAGCGGTACGGAAGCCCTACGGTAAATATGGCAGTAAACACGGTAAACTGTAGCGGTACGGAAGCCCTACGGTAAGTGCGGTAGTAGATACGGTGAACTGTAGTGGTACGGAAGCCCTACGGTAAGTGTGGCAGTAGATACGGTAAACTGTAGCGGTACGGAAGCCCTACGGTATGTGCGATAGTAGATACGGTGAACTGTAGTGGTTCGGAAGCCCTACGGTACGGAAGCCCTACGATAAATATGGTATACGGTTCTCAATAGCTCCAGCTCTATGACACGGTCGGTTCAGCAGAACGGTTTCCTAACTCGGATGCGCTTCGGACGTGAAGCCTGGATGGACTTAGTTTGGAAGGATACCTAGCCGGGATTACTCCGCTTGCCAATAGGGGAGCCGGGAATACTACGGTCGGAAGGCCGGGATTACTCCGCTTGCCAAGGCAGGATGGCCGGGATTACTCCACTTGCCAATAGGGAAAGGATCACGGACTAGGAATACGGTACAACGGATATTTACCTGCTCGGTCGGTCGGTCCTTCCCGGTTTGTCTGGAGCTGGGCTTGGTCGGTGGTGTCTCCTACTGGTGGGGTATGCTGCTTGCTCGGTGCCAAGCTGCGGACTAGACTAGACTGCCTCTCGACTGCCGACTGACTCGACTGCCCGTTCTACGGCGCATAGAAAAATATATATAGGGGGATAGAATGCGATCTTCCCTCTTTAACGACTTGTGCGCGTTTGTCAGCCCCATCTATTGGGCTGGAAGCACAACA
>JAEQML010071251.1:0-16262 GCA_016904865.1 Pissodes strobi
GGCAGTGAAAATAACTGGCAGCACTGGTATTACTTTTTCAGACTGGATATCTATAAAGGTAGGAGTACCACAAGGTAGTGTTCTTGGGCCTATTCTTTTTTTAGTGTTTATAAATGATCTACCACTGATTACAAACAGAAACTATATAACACTTTTTGCTGGTGATACCTCTGCTATTGTAAGTGAGCATGATTATATATCACTGTGTTCACAGGCAAATCAATGTGTGAGGGATATAGGTGAATGGTGTAATAGAAATGGTCTTTCTCTTAATAGTACAAAAACCAACTTTCTAGTTTTTACACCAATTAGAATTGTGCAAGATTTTAGCCTACTACTTAAGGATAAACAAACAAGCCTTATACAGAAAGATTCCATCAACTTCTTGGGAATTACAATTGATCAGCACATCTTGGAACAACCACATTCAAAGTGTATGCTCTAAACTGAGTAGTAGAAATTTTGCCATATTACAACTTAGGCAATATGTTGATAAGGAAACATTAAAAATGTTTTATTATTGCTCAATCCAGTCAATATTAACATACGGATTATTGGCTTGGGGAAACTCCAGTAATATCAGTGCAGTTTTTGGTGTGCCAAAAAAGAATTCTCAGAACAATGTTTTCGTTGTCTTTTAGAGAATCTTGCCGTAATATTTTTGGCTCTGAAAGAATTCTAACAATAAATCTCTATATATTACACTGTGCCTGCTATGTTTTTAAAGATTTGGATCAACTTGAAAAGTGTGGTGATATAAATAAATACTCAACAAGAGCATCAGACAACCTTTACATACCAGCAGCTAGGTTAACTCAAGTTCAAGAAGGACCTGGTATAACATCTTTAAATTTTTTTAACCATTTGCCCTCCAACTTAAAGGATATCCAAAATATCAAACTTTTTAACTAGAGAATGTACTGGCTGTGAATCCATTTTATTCTCTTGGTGAGTTTTTTAGTTGTACTTTTTAAGAATTTTATAATTATGTAAGATTCGTATTATATTATGTAGTTTCTGTTTTTTATGTTAGTATACTTGTTTTTTTTTTTTACTTTTACTTTTAAATTACTTTTACTATTATTGACAATTCCAATACATGTATTTTATGTATATGGAAATAAACAATTTGAATTTGAACATTCTGGTATATATTTTTGAACGACAAATGCCATTTGGTATTCAGGGTTAAGTTCTTGCTTTTAAATATTTAGAGAAGAACCCTGTTTTATCAAGCTTTAAGAGTATACCATAAGACATAATATGGTAAAGAGTTAAATTAATATCAGTTCTAGAGAAATATTCTAAGTTATTAATAGTGCCATCTAGACCAGTGGTTTTCAACCCTTTTGTGGACGCGGAACACTTTTGGCAATAATAAAAAAATATCGCAACACCACGATTATCATTAGCGTATTTACCAAAGGCGGATTTAGCCCCGAGTTTGGGGGGCGGGGGCAGAGATGTCCGCGGCAGGCGTATCTCGAGAACAATATAGCCACTCAAAAATTTAAGAAAGTTAAAGTTACCTTTATTTTTAAATTTCAGTATGCTGTATCTCGAGAACAATACAGTCATTAAAAAATTTAAGAAAATTAAACTGCGATATTCTGAAGTAAGTTGTTGCTTTGTGTGATTCAGCTAAAGCGATTGACAAATCCATTTAAGGGGGCATCAAATCAAAAAATCACTAACTAGACTAACCCTTCCGCACACAAACACACATTAAATTGTTCAAAATGGCCTGAAGGATAGAAATAATTATCAAAAATACTTACCAGTCACTGTGCGAGCTTTAAAATCTCTAGCAATATTCAAGGTGATATGTCCAATATTACAGCCTATATCCAAAATATCCTTATTTTCGAAAAGATAAGGATGATGGGAAAATACTTTAAGTCTGTGATCAACTTCGTTACTGGGATTTCTGTAACCGTAATACCTAAAATATCCAATATTAATTAAGCTCATTATCGTTTCAGACACATCCAAAGATCATAGCAAGTAAAAAATACAAGAAATACTATATATGTAGATGCAGTCAACAATCACAATATTGTCACGGCTAGCAACCATCCGAATGTTTTTGTGCTACCCTATAGAACTAGCCTTGTCGTGTCTATGTATGAGTCATCGCCGGCCGCGAAGATTCAGGAACTGTGGAATTCTCTCGATGTCCTGGTTGAGAATCATATAAGTAAAGTAAAGTAAAATAAGTAAAGGTTTATTAACGGATTAACCATTTTTAAAAAGTACAAAAAGGTACAGGTACACAATGAATAGAAACGCATGCTGAATGTGCGATCTGAATCTGCTTAAATTTAAGTTGAAAAAATCTATTTCATTTGTAATATCATTAGCAATTCTACAAATCTACATAATCTATTTGTAGGTAGATTATGGCCATAGTTTGTCCTATGATACTCAATAAAAAACAGTTCATGATGTCTTAGGTTGGCTTGAGGAATAGAAAATGATATTTTTTGTAATAAAGTTGGTGAATCTATCAAACCATTTAAGATTTTGTATAAAAAAATAAGTCTAAAAAGTTTCTTCTATTTTCTAATTTAGGTAAATGTAACAATTTATTAATGTCATTGCTTCAACAAAAATGCTAAGTTTGTAGCCTATAAATCTAAAAAATTTTCTTTGGACTTTTTCTAAACTATTAATATGAACATCATAGAAAGGAGACCAAACAGTCCAGGCATATTCGAAAACAGATCTAATAAGAGAACAGTATAAATTCTTGAAACTATAGATGTTAGTAAACTCTGAAACACTGCACTTAACAAAACCTAGCATTTTTAAAGCTTCATTTTTCACATATTCAATATGATCTCCAAAAGTTAATGACATGTCCATTATACTCCAAGGTCCTTTATTTTATTAACACTTTCTAAATTAATATTATTAAAATTGTAGTCAAATTGAAATGGTCTTGATATTTTATAAAAGTGTAATATTTTACATTTGTCAACATTTAAATCTAAACAATTTTGGGTAACGGTAAAATCTATCTAAATCTTGTTGTATTTAGATGCAGTCATTTATAGTTGATACTTTTCTAAAAATCTTTAGGTCATCACAGTAAAAAAGAACTTCACAGGTTTTAAAACACTGCAAAATATCATTCAGAAAACAATTAATGAACATCGAAGATAAAGGCCCCCCTTGTGGAACTCCTGAAGCAACATGAATTGTGTCAGAAAGACAGTTGTGCACTGACAGTTTGCTTTCGATTGGTAAGAAAGCTTTTTATCCAAGAAGTGTACCATGGATACCCAGGACTGATAGTTTTTGAAATAAAATATTAATATTCACTCTGTGAAAAGCTTTGGAGAAATCAGTGTAAATTACATCTACTTGACACTTCCTCTCCAAAGCTTCCAACAAGTAATTTGTAAAAATTGTCAGATTTGTAAATGTTGACCTTCCACTAATAAAGCCATGTTGCTGTTCAATTATTGTTTTTGATAACAGAGGACTGATTTTTGATGCTATGATAGATTCAAAAACCTTTGTAAGAATATTAATTTGACTTATTGGTCTAGTTTTCCACTTTTGCCTTGTTACCACTTTTGAAGACGGGTTCGATAAAAGATATAGAGTGGCCTCGCTTCTTCCGGAGTATTAGTGATAGACTTTAGATTGTATATAAGTAGCAGGCAGAAAGCATGTGATTAATTAATCATTGAGCGTTGAATTGTAAGAACTAATAGTTGTAAAGTTATAAGAGTAGTTTAGTGTGTTTAATTGTATACAGTGATGTAGAATAAAGAGAGTATTAGTTCAAAATAGTAAAAGATGTGATTTCGTGTAGAACCCACGGGAAAACGCAACATTTGGTGTCAGAAGTGGGATTGTGAAGAGACGGGACTTGGGAAGTGTTCTTCGAGGAGAGAAGAAGGTACAAGTACGTCAACGAGGCCGTTTTGACTGGTAGATTCGTGAACATTTTATAACATTCTATGGTTAATACAAGGCAACAAAGGAGCAAATAAATAAAATGTTGGCCGATTTCATGGAAAATCTAAATGCTGAGAGGCGAGCGGATCGGGAAGAGGATGAACCTAAAAGGCAAGCAGAACAGCACAGGCTTCAGAAAATTTTGCAAGACCAAGAAGATAAAAAGCAAGCGGATCGGGATGAAGATGAACGTAAAAGGCAAGCAGAACAGGACCGGCCTCAGAACAATTTTCAAGATCAAGAAGATAAAAGGCAAGCGGAACGGGAACAGGATGAACGTAGAAGGCAAGTGGATCGGGAAGAGGAGGCACGTAAAAAGCAAATAGAACAGGACTGGCTTCAGAAAACTTTTCAAGATCAAGAAAATAAAAGGCAAATGGAACAGGACCGGCTTCAGAAAATTTTGCAAGACCAAGAAGATAAAATGCAAATAGAGCAGGACCAACTTTAGAAATGGATGCTGGATGTAATCGTAGGTGAGCAAGGAAAATTGCAGAAAATAATGGGCGGTCAAAATGAGAAATTTGAAAAAGAAATAAACAATATACAAAAAGAAGTTGGAACTGTACAAAAAGAAGTAGGAGACGTACAGAAAGAAATGAAGAATCTACAAGCAGAAATTACCAGACTCAAAAATCAAGGAACCACCGAGAGGGTATTCGCCACAGGACAGAATATCAAATCTCCAACGTATGACGGTCAAACATCCTGGACAATGTACAGAAGGCAATTTGAGGCTGCTACTGTTGCCAACGGTTGGAATAACGAAGAAATGGCTACATCACTAGTGGTACCGCTTCGTGGATCTGCCTTGGAACTACTACATACCATTCCAATCAGCCAACAGGGGAAATATGACATTCTTGTAACTGCCCTGGAGAGACGATTTGGGGACCAACACAGAAGACAACTGTATCAGGCACAAGTAAAATCCTGGCATCAGAAACCTGGTGAAAGCCTGCAAGAATTTGAGGCAGACGTTAGACGTCTCATTCAATTGGCGTACCCGGGAGCAACAAAAGAATTTCAAGAGAAACTTGCTGCCCTATATTTCGTGGATGGTATCAGAGATCCAGACACTAAGAAGATGTTACGTCTAGCTGAATTTGATAACAGCCGTGAAGTTTTGGGTAGAGCCCTAGAAATCGAGGCGGCCTGTAACATCTCTAAGCCAACAATCAGGGCTCTACCAACCTAGGAAGAAAAGCTGGCGAACAGTTGTGAATTAACTGAGATGGGCGGTATTTTCAAGAAATTAACCGAAGTTCTTCAGGCCGGGGAGATTCCGAGAGCCACTAGAAGTAAGGCCATGCAACCAAAATGCTATTAGTCAGTGCTATAGATGTGGCAAGACTGGGCATTTCCAAAGGGACTGGGGAGGGATCCTCTGACTGTAACCCATCTTAAATTTCCAACTAATTAGCTATTTCGCGCTCTCAGACAAGACATTATATAGAGATATATTTAGCGAATTATCAAGGCCTTTTTTATATTTGAATCTATTCGCTCTAATAAGAATACCACTTCTTGTAGGATAGTCATGGAAATTGGCATTTCGGAAGTAACTGTTTTCATTTTTGTAAATTTCCAAAAGCTGGTAGTATAAGTACAGGATAGGTATTGGCATTTAAAAACTAGCTTACAGTGGTCATAATAATTAGCATTGGCCAAAATTCGAATTGCCTTCTTTTGCATCCTGAATGCTTTTATTGCAGACGATGAAAGTAAATCTCCATATGGGAGATGAGAATGAAAAAGCGAAAAATAGATCATTAATAGAGTATCTTGATTTATTAACCTTTTAAGTCTGCGAAGTACAAAGATAGAGGATGACAAACTTTTTGTCAAATTATTTATATGAGCCAAGTAAGACGATCATCCAGAGTGATCTCTAGGAGCCTCGCGGATCTACCACCCGTAACAGTGTTATCTTTCAATTTCTTTTGTCTGGAATTTTCAATTCATATGATTGTACCAGTGATGACCTGATAATATCACATATATTTTTAATTTCTCCTTTATGGTTCTTGCTACACCCACTATGTAGATATGCTCTATATTGTTGTCGAGGATTCATGTTTATCTTAAAAAAATTTGCCTTTTTCTCCACTTCAATCTACCATTTATTTATTTATTTATTTCATTAACGCATTCACATTTACAAGAATAAGTGCAAATACTGCAAATAAGATACAAACTAAACTTAAACTAGAATTGACTTTTTGACAGAAGTTTTTGAACTTTTCCTTAGAGACATTAAAGAACTCAAGTTGACTAGAAAATGTGTTTACATGTCTGCTAATTCTGTTAACTGGATTAAACATAAAATAATAAGTACGACACTGTAGGACATGTAACAGGGGAGTATTACGAGTTATGTAACCTGGTACATGCAATTTTACGATGGAGAGACATTCTGGACTACATACAATATTTAAAGCAAAACATACCTCATAATACTCCCTTCTGTCCTTCAACAAACTTAATTGCAAATACTTATATGTATCCTCTATTGAGAGAAAAATTCCATTCCTACTGAGTTAATAACATGCAAATTATATAAATTCACGCTGAATATTTTCTAGTCGATCTATGTAAACATTAAAAAAATATGACCATATGATGTTGGAAAACTCAAGAATCGATCTCGCAAAACTTACAAATATAATTTTTAGCGTATTTACACTTGTAAAATTCTGGTAGGATCTCTTTATAAATCCCAACATTTTATTTGCACGGCCTATGATTTTTTCATAGTGCTCCGAAAAGAGTACACAACCTATCTATTTTATTTAAATCATCCTGTATTTTGATTCGATCCTGCTGTGATTCAAACCTGGCATATAACTTCAAGTCATCAGCAAATAATAGGCTTTCAGTCTCCAAAAAAGAACAAATATCATTAATAAAGATATTAAACAATGGAGTGCCCAAGTGTGACCTCTTGGGGCACCCCTGATGTTACTGAAAACATATTGGAAAATAGAGCCACTTCAGCTCTGGCTCCAGAGTGTAAACAGCCCAAGCGCTAGTTTAGTGGCCCTAATGAAGCTGAAAACCTAAATGAAATTGCAAAAAGGTCGGCGTTTCGAGGAACAAATCTGTCCCCGTCGTCAAGAACCAACAAATCTAAAAATGAAAATGGTTAGTAAGTGCAAATAACAGTAAAAAGCTCGTGCAATTTGTCAAGTTTTGAATTGACTTCGACAAGATGGCAATAATAATGCCATATTGTTTAAATACTGGTTACTAGTCTTTTAGGTTAGTGTGATATTGAGGTGTTATTAGGTAGGTTTATTCGTTTTTGAGGTGTTATATATCTACCATTTTGTATTATGTGCTGAGAAAGAATAATGATTTTTGTTTAAAGGTTTAGCTACTTTTTAAGTGTCCCTTATGAACTTTTTGAGCAAAGGTAACCAGGTGTTATTAAAATTAACAAAAGCTGAAGCATCACATTCATCTTTATATAATAAAATTAAAGCACTTTCTTTGATTTTACGTTTTTTTAGACTGGTTCCTTTGCTAAAATACTTGAAGCGTTCCATTGTATTCTGTGATTGTTATCAAATGCATGTTGACAAATATGTGATTTGTGGAATTGTGTAGTTTTAATATAGGTTTGGTGTACTTTTATACGTTTTGATAATGGTCTACAGGTTTCACCTACATAAAATTTGTTACATTCGCATGGTATCTCATATAAATATTAGACAAAATAAAAACAAACATATTACGAACCTCTTTATTCCTTATATTCCTGGTTTATCAGACAAAATAAAACGAATAGGTAATAAATTTAACATTAACAAAACGGAAAACACCCTTAGATCCAAACTATCAAAAACAAAACAACGCAATGAAAATGACATTACAAAAAAAAATTAAACTATAATATACCATGCGAATGTAACAAGTTTTATATAGGTGAAACCTGTATACCATTATCAAAATGTACAAAAGAACACCAAACCTATATTAAAAATACATAATTCCACAAATCACATATTTGTCAATATGCATTTGATAACAATCACAGAATACAGTGGAATGCTTTAAGTATTTTAGCAAAGGAACCATTGTCTAAAACACGCAAAATTAAAGAAAGTGCTATAATTTTATTAAATAAAGATAAATGAATGTGTTGCTTCAGCTTCTGTTAATTTTAATAAGACCTTTGCTAAAAACTGAAGTTCATAAGGGACACATAAAAATTAACTTAAACTTTAAACAAAAATCATTGAATTCTTCCTCAGCACATACTACCAAATTGTAGATATATAACACCTCAAAAACGAATCATTTATTTTCCTAATAACACCTCATATCACACTAACCTAAAAGACCAGTAACCAGTAATTAAACAACATGATCTTATTATTGGCATCTTGTTAAAGTCAATTCAAAACTTGACAAACAAGCTTTTTACTATTATTTGCATTTACTAACCATCTTCATTTTTAGATTTGAACACTTTTGACAATGGGGCAGATTTGTTCCTCGAAACGTCTACCGTTTTCCAGTTTCATTTAGATTTTTCAGCTTCGTTAGGGTCACTAACTGTGCTGTTTACACCCTGGAGCCAGAGCCGAAGCGGCTATGTTTTCCAAAGGATAGTAGATTGAAGTGGAGAAAAAGGCAACAATTTGTAAGCTACACCCCCCATCTTGAACATATTTCAATCTAAAAGGCATGAAACTGCATGCATGGATTCTCCTCAATTCTCTTTCGTTATCTCACTTGCTTGGTTAGTATCCAATCTATTTGTTTTTTACGGCTGTACTATACCCCATATGTTGTATTCTTGTATCCTTTTTTAATTTTTCCATTTCTTCCTTTTGCAATCTTATTATTTCCATTTTATCTTCTATTATAGATTCCTTGCTTTCTACTTCTTTTGGAAGCAGTTCGAATGTTTCTCCTTTGAGGCATTTTAGACAATAAAATGTCATGCAATGAGAGTCCATCAGATGCAGCACTTTTACTTCTAATATTGTCAGATTTCGACATTCCTTACATACATACTGATCACATGCATCACAATTAAAAACTTCTTTATTTTTCACTTGATTTATTTACATATTTGTAAGGTTAACTTTTATACTTTTTGGCGTATATTCAAAAATTCACTCCCCAGCACTCAATATTGTGCATACAGTATCCTGTACGGCTTGTTGTACTATTTTGGCAATAATTTTCGACAATTTTTCCCAAAACCCACATGCAACAATCGAAAAAATATAATTTTTCCTGTACCACAATTTGACAATCTAGCGTAAAAATTGTATTTCGATGTTGTGGCTAAAACTGCGTTGTACTCATTAACCTTAGACTATTTTGGGTTAGGGAAAAACTAAATTATCTCACTAAATAAAAATTGGGGTTAGTTTTGGGTTAGAACGAAATTTTTAAAAAATTGGGTCTTTCTCTATATAACAAGTTGGCTATAAAGCCCTAGCCCGATTAAGCTATAAACTACACTTTCGGCCAAACAATGTCGTAAACCGCAATTAAATCTCACTTCCAATTCAAAATATTTAACTTCGAATCTCTATTAAACATTTACATGTCATAAAAGGTAGCCAGCAGCTTCCATTTCTTAATCGTTAATTGCAAAATTTCTAAGCCAAACCCTAGTTAACAGTATTTTGCTATATTTAGAATTATTTTACAACTTATGCTATTTATTCCATTACCTGTTATAGTTTCCATATTGAAACCGCTTATTTTCTTCTTTAAATGCTGGTAATACCTCGTTGGTAACTTTATTTTGCCTAGGCCTGGGAAGCTTTATTGAATTTGATCTTTTCAGCCATGCGCCTGGTTGTGGAACAACCGGACTTACAATCTTGTCCATAGAATTTTTAAACTTTTTCGAAACATGATTCGTATTACCTTCTTCAGATCTGAAACTCCATGAAAAAATATCAACTATAGGTCAAGGCCAACTCTAGTCTAGTTAGCGATTTAAAATAAAAACAATTAAATTAAACTAAAATAAGTTGCAAAGTATACACACACATCTGCCACATCTCGGAAAATGTTACCAATATTATTTAAATTATTATAACAGCAGCATCCTTGCATACGATTGTTTTATTTAAATAAATTTCCAATATATGCCAATTACTTTTAATGGAGTCAATTTCAAGCGATCAGAACAATGGGGTTTAAACGGGCCATTCTGAACAACAAAGCAGACATATCCTTGGAATCATGACCATAAAAAAAATGTTAAATTGTCACCAACAACTCTTTTAAAATGAGAAGATACATGGATACAGCACACACAAAAATCTAAAATCTGCTATCGAATATGTAATAGCAAAACAAAACACTACCAAGTAGGCAACGTACGGGCGAAAAGGAAAATTTTATTTCCTTCAAATCAAATCAAAGCATTTATTTCTTCAATTGAAAAGTACACAAAGTCACGATAATAGAAGAAAAGGTCAAAAAAGAAAATGTAAGAAACAGATACTAAAATAGTCAACAATACATAATACAAATATAAGTACAGTACACCAAAATAGTCAAACAAAACATCATAAAACACAAGTAGTATATACAGCTAACAATTAACAAAATTCTTCCACACTATAACAATTTTTCTCTACCAAGTATTTCTTTAGCATTGTTTTAAAAATATTGATATTAACAGCATCCACAATATTGTCTTTTAATTTATTAAAAAAATTTACAGCCCGTAAAGTAAATATATTTTTGAAATTCAGCAGATCGGTGATTTATGGGTAATAGAAGTTCTTTCCACCTAGTCTTGTAACTATGTTCCGCCTTAACACCGCCCCTGCATGATTCACGATACACCTGCACTCATACTCCAATTTAATATCCATATCTAATTCTCGAGTGAATGGTTGGCATAATACAAAGTTAAAAAAGTACTTCCGATTCGTCTTCGGTCGGAGTGTAAACGCGTTCGGTGACGGCTCTTTGAGCGCCATTGGCACAGGCCATTGAGCGACACGTGGCCGTGACCGTTTTCTCCCCGAGGAAGCTTAGCCAGAAGCAATTATGTGCCTTTCATAGTTTATAGCCAGAAGAAATACCCATTCACGCCGGTACCCAGGCCGGGAGGGACCGGATGTCCCTGTGGGACCATTTCTGTCTGTGCAATTCAGTAGCTTATATTTGTGCAAAGCTCGATGGTCACGTGATGGTTTAGAGCCAGACACTACGTGGTCATCAAGTAATGGAGCTGGCAATTGCCTAGGAGCAACGCCATAATCAAAACCTGGAACCTGGAAAGTTAAAAGCACATCCCTACTACAGTGCATAGATAAAAAGTTCAGTGCATAGCAAGCACGACGCAATTTATTGCAGAGTTCTTCTATATGCGGCAGCCACCTCTAATTATGGTCAAAAACTACCCCCAATAGGTTAGTATCTCTAGCCAAAGTCGGATGCAAATACGAACCATGAAATAGTTCCAGGTTAATATTCTGTCTAAAAGAAAAATGTACAGTCGTCGTTTTCTTTTTGTTTAGATTGAGTTCATTCTTAGGCGACCAGAGCAAAACTTTCTCATAAACATCATCCGCAGGTTCTTTTAGGCGCACATGATTATCTCCAACAATTAAAATATTTGTATCGTCGGCATACGAAATAACGTCAGTATTTTGGGCACCTTTGTTAATAGAGCGAATGAGGTCATTTGCAAAAATCAGAAAAAAGAAGGATCCCAGAATTGACCCTTGTGGGACACCCCTTACAATCATTTTGTAGCTACTCGTTGCATCATTTACTTTAACCATTTGTCTTCTGTTCATTAAATATGATTTAATAAGATTTAAAGGTCTACCCCTCACTCCGTATCTAGAAAGCTTAGACAACAGAATTTCGTGACTGACAACATCAAATGCCCGAGAAAAGTCCACGAACAAGCCTAGTACTAATAACTTTTTATCGAGAGACTCAACAATAATACGCTGGAACTCACAGAGTGCAGTTTCAGTACTCTTAGCCGCAGTAAAACCATGTTGTGAGGAAGAGAGTAGTTTATTTTTGGAGAAATATGACACAAGCTGATCTTTAATTGCTAGCTCAAAAATTTTCGAAATACTGCTCAAAAGGCTTATTCCGCGATAATTCTCAAAGTTATTATGATTACTCTTTCTAAATAGAGGAATTACCATTGCAGTCTTAAGTTTATCAGGGAAACACCCAGTCTCAATAGAGATTTATCAAATATACCAGCAAGTGCGCAATATATTTTTTACAACTTTTTAAAATGTTATTGCAGATGCCGTCATGAACATATGCATTCGAATTCTTAAGCCTCATATTATATTCAAAACGTCCTGACTACAAACAGGCGATAAAAATAAAGTTTTATCAAAAGAAGGTACATTCTCATTAAGAAACTGAAAATCAGTCGGTTTTTTATCATCCAACAATGTAAAATGTGAATGAAATGCATCAGCTAATTCATCATCAGAAACTCTATTACCATTAATAGTAATTTCATCGTCATGTTTTACATTTGTTTGTTGTAAATTATTAATACATTGCCACATGGCTTTAGATTTATTCTCTGAATTCAAAATTTTAAGATCATTTTTACTACGAATTAAATTTTTCTCTGTATATTATATTTAACTGTTTACCAAGTGAGAGATATTGTTTATCATACTTAGCTAAATCATTAAACATAGTTATTCTTTGTTTCAGCTTTGTTAACTCAGGATTTAATGTAATTTTCTTTGTACGTTTGTTTAATAAGTAATGTATTTTAGAGGGAAAGACAAATCAAAATAATGAAAAAGAATTTCCGCAAATACACTAAAAGCATCATTGAAGGAAGGCACTTAGAATACCTCCCTAAAATCCTCCATTTTTTAAAAATTTATAAACGTTAACATATTATTGCTACCAAAATTTCTCCGGAAACAGTACTTTCTTTCGAGTTTCTCGACCTTAAAGTCAGACTCAATGCACAAAAATTGACAATACTGGACAGATACATTAAAACTCAAAACATCACAATAACTGTTGCATATTATATTCGTCAGGAAATTATCTATACAGGTTGCTGATGTAGCGCTCACCCTTTCCGACATGAAAAAAAAAATAGAAGGAACGAATCGGAAAAATCAGAAGCAGTAACAGCCAACCATTATAATTTAATCCATGAAACTACACGGATACTATATCAGCATGGATCAGAAGAAAACGTTTTAGGTATAAATACGACGTTTATAAAAACAAAATAGTTTCCGAATAGCTACTGAGGAAACACTTGGAAGAGAAAACTAAAAGCAATACTAAAAAACCTCAGCGGAACAACGAAATATGAGCAATAACTGTACTTCAAACAAAACACTTTTACCAAAAATTGCTGAGTACTAAACAACAGAAAAAAAAAACAAGAAATAAAATTAACAATTCCACATTTTAAAAAACCCCCAGATACTGTATTTTGTAAATGCAGCTTTAGCGATCTTGAAGATATTTAAGGGTTCCGGTACTTTTACTAAAAATGCGTCGTTGTCACATCACATCTCATCAATTCGTAGAGATAAAATTTTGAAAATTTGGGGTCTTAGTAAATTTGATACGCCCAATTTATTGCTATAAAAATAAATGGGGCGTTCCATTTAAGATAACAAAATGACTACGTGTAGCGCAGAACTGGTAAATCTGGCAACAATACCGATATCATGGTTCAATTCCGCATGCCCGGAAACCTTCAGGTACCGAATTTTATAAGTGTATCTCAAGATATTTAAGCGTTCCGATACTTTTTACTAAAAATGAGTTGTTGTCACATCTCAGAAATTAGTAGAGATAAGATTGAAAATTTGGGGTTCTACTAAATTTGATACGCCTAACTTATTGCAATAAAAATAAATGAGGCGTTCCCTTTAAGATCACAAAATGACGACGTGTAGCGCCAAAACCTGTAAATCTGGCAATAATGCCGATATCATGGTTCAATTCCGCATGCCCGAAAACCCCCAGGTACCGAACTTTGTAAATGCAGCTTTAGTCATTCTGAAGATATTTAAACGCTCCGGTAATTTTTACTAAAAATGCGTTGTCACACCTCAGTAATTAGCAGAGATAAAAGATTGAAAATTTGGGGTTCTACTAAATTTGATGCGCCTAATTTATTGTAATAAAAATAAATGGGGCGTTCCATTCAAGATAACAAAATGAATACGTGTAGCGCGAAAGTGGTAAATCTGACAACAATGCCGATATCATGGTTCTATATTGTTGTGGCGGGCTCTCTCAGTTCTTTTGGTTGTTCTTATTGCACATTACGTCAATAGTTTATGAATAGGATTGCTTCAGTTCCTGATGCAAGGGTGTCACCGTTTTCAAGTTAAAAACTACAATATAAAAATGAATGTTTATATTGAAAAACATAAAACGTTCTTGATTCATTACCGACAGTTTGCAAATTGACAACAGATTCTGATTAAACTGTCACTAGATGGCGCCAACTGGCTCGCCGCCAAAAAGCTCTCCTAATGAAAGAAGTGGCAACCTAAACCCAGATGTAGTGAGTTGCTAAATGTTTTTGATCCGTCAGATTTAAAGCGATTACAATAAAGAAGTTTGCAATCTGTATACATGCTGAATATCCAGCAAAGAATTTCAAGAGAAGATATAGTGAGATTCCGGGGGGGCCTTGGGCCTCACAATATGGCCTTGACCAGAAGCACTAAATTGTTTGGAATTTACATAGATCAGGATCTGCACTGGGTTGCATCAATGGGGAACTTGCATAAAAATTAAATTTGAAAAATATTACTCACAAACATAATTTAATACTATTAAAAGAACCACAGTTCACAAAAAATCTAATTTTTTATTTTTGTATAATAAATATAAGCAATTAAAAACTGCATAATTCAAATTATTCTTGTAATGCGCCGTCTTTGGCTAGGACCGGTTGTGACGTCAAGTAGCTCGTTTGTCGTCGCGCCTGACAGACTGAATCTTTCAAAATGACTAACGCCGGTTTTTTTAAAGGCCATTCTGACAATTTACCACTTGGCATCTTACATAAAAAACGCCGAAAGTTTTTCTCTTACTGCAGTTAGCGGTGTGTCTTAGTCTTAATCTCTCAGATTAAAGTATAAATCAACACGAATTATAACAAACACCCTGGCAATTCAACGACAAGCAGTAATAAACGTAAATATTTTAACTTGTGGCTGCCGTACTGCCTTCACTGACATTTTAAGATAATGTGTCAATGACTGCATTTCGATCGAACGAGCGGCATGACGTCACGAGTCGTTTAAAATGAATAGCTTGCGATCACAACTTTAATTGTTTATTGCAAATTAAATATTGCGATTTGAGGACTGATATTTGGTGTGTGCTGTCTCTATATGTAGGCAAATATATTAAAGAAATTAAAAAAAAATGTTCAAGTTCCCTATTTCCGATCTTGGCTCAGCGTTTTACTTTTTGAGATAAATTCTGCGAGTCTCAGAACAATTTGGTTTATTTCGCAAACATTCACCCAGTGCTTCGGCTTGCAGTCGTTTTTTGGCGAGAGGAGGGAGGGGGTGGAGTACGAATGATCATCATGCTTTAATTGCACAGAAGAAAGCAGTACGTATGCTGTTAAGTTGAAAAAAAGGGAGAATCAATGTTAGGTTCTGTTTAAAAGGCAACAAAATATGAACGCACTTCTCAAATTGTATATGAATATCCTGCATTGCTTAATAATTCCATTGATGACATAGGCGTAACATCTCTGTTCAGACCTATGGTGGGTCATCATGTGCGTATCGTCGGCGTAACGTGTTTTACGCGCGGTTTAATGTAACGCCCTAATGTAACAATGTAACCGCAAGCGTTTCAGGGTCACGTAAACAACATATGATAAACATAACCAAAAATAACAAATATGGATAGTAAATTACTTTTCTATACAATAGGGGCACTAATTGTTAAGCTTATCGGCAATCAGTATGGGCAGGTATTTGTAAAAAGAGAGGTCGTGTTTTTAAACGCTCCGTGTTATCTTTAATGTTTATAAAGTTATTTTGGAACAGTATAGTTGTGTTTCGTGTCAAAAGATCCGTAAAAGTGTTAACTGCAGAACAGTCCTAGTTACAACGCATAACGTCCTGTTTTAAACCAATTATTTGAACTTTTGCGGAAGACAATAGTCAAAATACGCAAACAGTAACCCAATACGATGGTATAAATACATTCCGACCTCCGAGCGTATTGAATTCCAGTGTTATTGTTTTTTTTTCTTTTTTTTTGTGTGTTTATCTTTGAAGCGAGATTTTTGCGTTGGGGAC